>PVIH01021907.1:0-28515 GCA_004025045.1 Sigmodon hispidus | reverse complement strand
ATTATTTCCATTTTTTTGTATCTGTTGATATTTGCTTTATGACCAATTATGTGGTCAATTTTGGAGAAAGTTCCATGAGGAGCTGAGAAATATGTATATTCCTTTGCCTTTGGGTGGAAGCTTCTGTAGATATCTATTAAATCCATTTGCATCATAACCTCTTTTAGACTCCTTATTTCTCTGTTGAGACTCTGTCTGGGTTGAGACTCTGTTCTCTGTTGAGACTCTGTTCTCTGTTGAGACTCTGTCCAGGGTTGAAAGTGGGGTATTGAAGTCTCCCACTATTAGGGTGTAAGAATTGTTGTGGGATTCGAGCTTTAGCAGTGTTTCTTTTACATAAGTAGGTGCCCTTATATTAGGGGCATAAATATTCAAGATTGAAATCTCCTCTTGACTAATTTTTCCTTTGATGAATAAGTAGTGATCATCTTGGTCCCTTTTAATTGCTTTTAGCTTAAAGTCTACTTTGTTAGATATTAGGATTGCAACCCCTGCTTCTTTCTTAGGACCATTTGACTGGAAAATCTTTTTCCAACCCTTTATTCTAAGCCTGTGTCTGTCCTTGCAGTTGAGGTGTGTTTCTTGAAGGCAACAGAAGGATGGCTTCTGTTGTTGTATCCATCTTGTTAGTGTGTGACGTTTTATAAGCAAGTTGAGTCCAGTGATATTAAGGGAAATTAGTGACCATTGATTGATATTTCCTGCCATTTTTGGTGGTAACTTGTTTATATTTCCTTTCTCTGGAGTATTCTTCTGTGGAATTATTGATTGTTTGTGATTTTGTGGGTGTATCTGGGGTCCTTAGGTTGGAGTTTTCCCTACAAGTGATAGAGAACTGATCTCTAAGATATATAAAGAGCTCAAGAATCTAGAGCCCCAAACCTTAAATAACCCAATCAAAAAATGGGGTACAGATCTAAAAAGGGAATTCTCAGCAGAGGAATTATGAATGGCTGAAAGGCCCCTGAAAACGTGCTCATCATCTTTAGCCATCAGAGAAATGCAAATCAAAACAACTTTGAGATACCACCTAATACCTGTTAGATTGGCTAAGATAAAAGGCACAGATGACAGCCTATGTTGGAGAGGATGCAGATCAAGGGGAACACTACTCCATTGTTGGTGGGAGTGTAAGCTTCTTCAGCCACTTTGGAATGCAATATGGCAGTTTCTCAGAAAATTGAGAATCAATCTCCCCAAGGACCCAACAATACCACTTCTGGGTGTATACCCTAAAGATGCACAGTCACACTCCAAAGGTATTAGCTCAACTATGTTCATAGCAGCATTATTTGTAATAGCAAGAACCTGGAAACAACCTAGATGTCCCTCAACTGAAGAATGGATTAACAAACTGTGGTACATCTACACAATAGAATACTACTCAGCAGTAAGAAAAAATGATATCCTAAAATTTGCAGACAAATGGATGGATTTGGAGAATATCCTCCTGAGTGAGGTATCACAAACCCAGAAAGATAAGCAGGGGATGTACTCACTCATTAGTGGTCTCTAAACAAACAAACAAACAAGAAAAAAGCCAAGCATGTCCAAGCTGCAAACCACAACCACTAAACAGCTTGGGATCAGAAACACTCTGGACTGACACTTCGGATCCCACTCCAACTATCGGAACACCTGACTCACTCTTGAGGGAGGGGGGTCAAAACTGTATTTGCCAGGAGGGGAGACTGAACTAAGCTCTATTGGATTAGTGGGACCATGGGACTGTCTGCAACCTGCCCAGGAAGGGGATGGGGAGTTGTGGAGAAAGAAAGGGTGACCTGATGTGGCTGGAGGGGGAAGGGACCTTGAATGGGGATATACAGGGATAGGAAAAAAAAAGTTCAGAGGGAAAGCTGAACACAAAGTAATTTTATGTGTAGCAAATTATTTGCATTATCACCCTTGATAAGTCATGCTTATGATTTTTATTTTCTTTATAGTTATTGTTAACTTATCAGTATTTTAAATTCAATTTACTGCTTTTCTTGATAAATACAAAAGAAAAAAAAGAGAAGAGAAAGTAAAGAAAAGAAAAGAAAAAAAAACCAAGTAGCCTGGGAATTCCACAGCATCCATCTTTTCTGTTGTCATACCCGCTGCCCTGCATTATGCTTCAAACATCCTGGTGAATCAGGAAGTAATTGTTGACTCGGTAGTGGAAAATTTGGTGATTATAAGAACATGTGGAACTATCAAAAGAAAGACTCAGGAGTCTTATTTTCTTAAGAATGAACACTGGCTGACAGAGGATGATGAATCACTTTCATTTCCATAGTTAGTGTTATGCCAGGTCACCTGTTTCCAGACTTTCACATGTTTCAGACCCATCACCTGGATGGCTTGTTTAACCACAACTGCATGGTCTTGATTTTAGTTTGTGCTTTATGCCTTGTGGGGCCTGTGAATTTTTATTTCCCAAGAATTTCTGAGTCACACATTCTTCTGGTTGTGTCACACTTGGAGAGGTGTAAGGACAGAGCTCCCAGCCAGCAGTTCATGACAGGTGATTCTGTCTTTTAGTTGGAAAGAGGTATTCTGCTCAGTTTTGTGATTGTTCACAGGGTGAGTTTGAATGCATCCAGGAAGTGACCTCTATTGACCTGTGTCTTCCTGGTCTACAATCTTCTTTCTTCTAGATGATCCTGCATGGTCATAGGAATGGGTCAGGAACAATGAAAACAAACTTGGAAATATGCTGAGTAAAACCTTAGTATCCAGAAATTCATTGCATTTGACCTCAAAGTAATTCCCATTCATGAGGATGTCACTTAAAGAAAGCATTTGTTGTACAGTGTGTATGATCATATTTTATCCCATTTGTGAAGGTTTCTGTACAAAGTCTTGGATGCAGGGAGGTACATGGTTTGCTGTTTGAATGTCATTGCACATAATTTAGTTCTGTGGAGCCACATTTTATTTTGTAATTGAGCACCTGAGTAAATGTGTTTTTGCATCAAACTAAACAAGCAAGCAAAAGACACCTCTGGCTAAAAGGAATTGAATGCCTTCTATCCCTCAGTGCTGTGAGCCCAATAAAGCTCCCACTTGCCATTGCATGTATCCAAAGAGCACAGTACAAATCAATCACTACACATTTCTCTGCCTGGGGAGCAGTGTGCATTCCTGCATGAGCACAAGTGAGTTGCGAGCAAAACTTAGACAGCTGCTATTCCAAAGCCCAGGTCTCCTAGGAAAGTGAGGGGAGAAAAAGTGGCTTTTAAAGTAGAACAAAAAGGAAACAGGTGCACAAATAATCATTGATTATTAGCTATGGAAGAGAGAGAGTTGGGGCCCATGGTTCTAATCTCCTTATGTCGCAGAAAGGAAAGCCTCAGAGAGGCAATGTTGCCTGCCAAAGTCATTGAGCTGAATAGAGGGAAATGAAGAATGGGAGGAGGCCAGGGATTCTATCTTTGGGGCATGTGCTATTTTCATGTTGCCTTATACTTAGTGATTCAACCTTTCTGCCTCAGGTATGTTTGAGATCATCAGCAATCAGAAATAGGTATCCCTTTCTAAGATTTGTCTATTCTCTTGGGGCAAAAGCCTATCTACATTTGCCTGACAGTAGAAAGTAGGGGTGGGGAGACCCATACTGCCTTCATTTTTACTTCATCAGATGTGATTCAGAAGTCATATTTTAAGCTTGTGTGAGGGAAACCTGGGCTATCACAGACAAAGGGAATATTACTACTGAAATTACTTTTCCCTCACATTCTTATTCTGATGGATCTTTGATTAATGTTCAAATTTAACAAATAGAATAATTTAAAAATTTTTATTAAAGTCGTTTTGTGTAAGGACAAGAAACTCAAGACTGGCACATAGGAAAGTTGATCATTAAAAGAGGATATCAATTAATATCATGGATATTAAACTAGCAGTTAATGTCATGGGCAAAGAGTGATGTGCCAACCAGTCTAAGGGACATTGGAAGGAAGGAATTCTCAGAGAGCCTTCCGGTTAGTTATTCAGTCAATGAATATTTACTAAGTATCAGTTACAGACTAAGTTCTTGGGAACATAGACCACAAAATGTCAAAGTCATTGTCTGAAAGAACTAGTATTCCAATGGGAGAACCAGACATTAAACATTCAGATGGGTTAATACAGTGGCTGCAAATACTAAGGAATTGTAGGAAATCAAATAGAGAGATAGTGATAGGGTAAAGAGTTTCCTTTGGGTGAGATGGTCAGAAAAGCTTCTCTGAGCACAGGCACATCTGGAAAAGATACTTCAAGTGGATGAAACAGTAAACTGATTGGCTATGAAACTGAGCTGAAGTTAAAGACACAAAGGATGGAAGTGAGCCTGGCACAGCTCTAATGCAGAGCCAAGTTGTGCAGAAGGGAATAATCCCAAGAGGTGAACAGATCACATAGGGTATCCTGGATCTTTGGAGTTTTTATTTTTATTTGAGGAGGTAATTTACTCAACATGATGAAGTGAGATGGTAACTGGTTGTTGTTATTTACAGTTTGAAGGCTATTGCCATCATTTTGTGAAAATAGTGATGGATGATGGTGTTAAGTGTTAAGAGTTGATCAGGCTCAGAATAAGTTAGAAAGGTGAGCTCATAGAACTTTCTGTTGTGTTAGATATGGACTATGAAGGAAGGAGAGGCATTACAGATGACTTGCAAAGTTTTTTTTTTAACTGAGAAATTGAGAAGATATTGATTCTGTTTATTGAAAGAAGGCCCAGTCTATAGGACCTAGATTGCAGAGCACAACTGTAACCCTCCGTACCCTCACACTGATTGCTGCCCCAGTTGCAGGACAGGAGGCAAGACTCCTGTGGGCAGGCACTCTCTATCAACATCTACCATTAGATTCCAGAATCTATAAGTCTCACTCTGTCTTACAAACCCATCCATTCTCTGATACACAGTGACTCCCTGAACTGACCACCAGTGCCAGTTGAACCAAGGACACCTCCCTGAGACAAAGACACACCCAGAGCAGATTGGAAGAAAAATGGGTAAATTCCAGTGCAAAAATACAATCAGCAACATAAAGTCCAACATGGCACCACCAGAACCTACAACAGCAATGAACATCCCAATGAAAAAGAAAAAGAAGGAGAAGAAGAAGAAGGAGGAGGAGGAGGAGGAGGAGGAATAGATGATGATGATGATGAAGAAGAAGAAGAAGAAGAAGAAGAAGAAGAAGAAGAAGAAGAAGGAAATGACCTTAAAGATAACTTTCTGAAGATGATAGAGGCCTTTATAGAGGAAATAAAAATTCCCTTAAAAATTGAGGAAGAGACAAACCCAAAACAGAACAAATCACTAAATCCTTTAAAGAAAACCAAGAAAACCAAGGAAAAGCAATTAAACAGACAAAAAAGTTCAAGAATTGAAAATTTAAACAAATACACTAAAGAAGATACAAACTGAGGAAAAGCTGGAAATGGAAAATTTGAGTAAATGAACAGGAGCAATAGATGCAAGCATAACCAACAGAATGCCAGAAATGGAAGGAAGACTCTGTCCCCCTAATGATGTGATTAAAGGTTTGGGTTACTACTTCCTGACCTTCATGGCTTGGCTGTGAGTGAGTCTGTCCTTTAATCTTCCAGACTATTTTTAAAGTTAAATATATAATATATCATCACATATAACTTCTCAGGAAATAGAAGCAGTCATTAAAAGTCTCTCGACAAAAAGAAAAAAAAATCCAAGGTTAGATGGTTTTGGTATAGAATTATACCAGAATTTTAAAGAAAAGCTAATACCAACACTCCCCAAATTATTCCACTCAATAGAAACAGAAGAAGCATTACCAAACTTTTTTTATAAGGCTACAGTAACCCTGATACACAAACTACACAAAGGCACAACAAAGGAAGAGAATTACAGATCAATCTTCCTCATGAACATTGATGCAAAAATACTCAATAAAATACTGGGAAGAAGAATCCAAGAACACCTAAAAAAATCAGCCACCATGATCAAGTAGGCTGCATCCCAGAGGTGCATGGATGGCTCAACATATTTATCAATGTCATCCACCATATAATCAAACAGAAAGAAAAAAATGACATGATCATCTCATTAGATGCTGAAAAGGCCTTTGATAAAATCCAACACCCACTATGATAAAGGTTTTCGAGAGATCAGGAAAATAAGGAACATTCCCAAACATAATAAAAGCAATTTATAGCAACCTGACAGTCAACATCAAATTAAATGGAGAGAAACTCAAAACTATTCCACTAAAATCAGGAGCAAGACTAGGCTGCCAACTCTTTCCATATCTATTCCATTTAGTACTCAAAATTCTAGCTAGAGCAATAAGACAACAAAAAGACATAAAGGAGATACAAATTGAAAAAGAAGAATTCAAACTTTTGCTATTTGCAAATGATATGATAGGATACACTTATGACCTCCCCCAAATTCTACCAGACAACTTTTACATAGAAGATGAACACCTTCAGTAATGTGACAGAATACAAACAGGATTAACTAAAAAAATCAATAGCACTTTTATATAAAAATGATAAACAGGCCTAGAATAAAATCAGAGAAACATCACTCTTTACAATAGCCACACATAATAAAAAAAATATCCTGGGGTAATTTATAACCAAGCAAGTAAAATACCTGTATGACAAGAATTTTAAGTTGTTGAATAATGAAACTGAAGAAGATATCAGAAAATAAAAAGTTCTCCCATGCTCATGGGTAGGTAGAACTAACACAATAAAAAAAAAATCAACAGTGCATTGATGGCCTCTGGCAGGGGTGTGGGTGAGGAAGGACTTATTTTCTTTAAGGAGCTGGCCACAGGGAGTTTAATAATGCTCCAGTAAGTAAATGAGCAGCATGAATGGACTTGTCTTTAAATGGGGAGGTCATAAGAGTGGCTATGAAATGAGAGGACTGATAACTGAGTTTGATAGGGAGCATGATATAAAATCACCAAATAATAAATAAAAATATTAAAAAATAAAAATCAAAAGAGTAAATAATAAAGCAAAAACTCTTTGAACTCCAAAAGTAGATTAGGAAGTTATGGACTAAAGTATGATAAATTATCTGGCCAAAAGAAGGGTAAGAACATTAGGAAACAACTGTAAGAAGATATTAAATATGGACAAACTTAAACTGTAGGTTCAGAAGCACATAGACAGAATTTTTTCTCTGTCCTGCTAGGCTGCAGCCACATATAAAATAATTGACTCAGAGGCTATATATTATTGTCAATGCTAGGCCAGTAGCTCAAACATATTACTATCTAGCTTTTACACTTAACCTAGTATTCTTATCTATATTTAGCCATGTGGCTTGGTATCTTTTCTAATTCTCAGCTTGCTTATTCTATGTCTCGCAGGTATCTGCTGCTTTGCCTTGCCTCTTCCCAGAATTCTCCAGTTCTGGTTAGCATGCCTCACTTTACAACATTTTATTAAACCAATATGAGTAACAAATCTTTACAGTGTAGAAGAATATTTTCTCACACAAACAAGTTGCAAAGATGTGTTTGAAACCAAAGAATTAGAAGAAGCTATCTAGAATCGAGGTTAGAATAGTGTTCAAAGCTGAATTTCATGAGGGAGTGTCAGTATAGGAGAAATAAGAGTCTCAAGATGAGGAAGAAAGAAATATTAGCTCTACCATTGTTCTTGAGCCATCAGGTACTTGAGAACATTTGCTCTCATATATCTGTAACTTTCATAAGAACTGTCTCCACGATGAACTGAGGAAAAAATCCTTTGGGTTGAGGAGAAGAGGACCAAAATAGTAGAGCTAGAGAGGATAGACAAGTCCACTGAAAAGCTGAAGGTCAGTCTGACAATCTCTGAGGATGACATGGGCTGCAGGAGGGGCTGATGTGGGCAAGTTTGCACACTAGTGTGCAGGGCTCCACAGAGGGGGGAGGGAAAATGTAAGAGAGAAAAAAAAGCTCATTGTAGAAATTCATGTTTGAAGAAACTTAATGGTTGGCACCTACCTCTTGAGGGGAAATTCTTATTTTATTGCACATTTTCTCCAGGGACTATGAGCTGAGCTACTCAGTCTTTCATTTTCCCATTCTGCAAACTGTAGAGGTAGCATTTCACTCTCTTGGGACTTTAGTCTACACCTACCATCAGACCGTCTTTAGTCTACAGTGTATGAGATTACATAGCTTCAAGGACCAAAATGAGCTGGCAGTGGTTCTTATATTTCTTATAAACAAATCTTAACAGAAAAATTCAGGCTGGTGAGCCTGCTTTATTAATTTTTTTTGTCAGTATCTACTCCTGATACAACAGCTCCAACTAGTCCTGACTCACTAGCACCAACATGTTGACTGGTCTAATCTTTTATTGTGGATTAAAGAAGACAATATGAAATAAATGGAGTTTTCATTGTATGTGGCTGCTGTAAAGAATTATCTCAGATATGCTGGCTCAAAATCATAAGAATCTGGGACTTGGACATCTGGTTCAGTAGTTAAGAGTGCTTGTTGCTCTTCTATAGGACCTGAGTTCATTTTCTAGTACCTGTATTAGGTGATTCACAACTATTGGTAACTCCAGCTCCAGGGATCTGAAACCCTATTCTGGCTGCATATACTTGCACTTATAAACACACACACACACACACACACACACACACACACACACACACACACACACACACACATAAATCAAAAAAAGAAAAACAATGTAAATTGTTTCTGCCACAGTTAAGAAGCATGAGGGTCAAAGGGATTGGCACAGGCATATTCTCTTCTTATTCTCTTGGAGACAATTAGTTTCTAACCTTTTTAGTTTCTAGGGGCTGCCAGCATACCTTGACATTTGTTAGCTTGTGGCTGAAGTGGGTCTCTTCTGTGTGTCAGCACCTTAAAATTCTGTTTTTATTGCTACCATATAAAGGTGTATGTAATTGTACCCAGGGTCACTTATATAATCCAGAGAGGTCCTCAGAATCTTTAATGGTATCTTTTGCAACACAAAGCAATATTATTTTTCATGTAAGAAATAGTTACAGGTTCTAAGGATTGGAGTATAGATCTATATCTCTCTGTTGGAATCACTATCCAGCCCATCATAGGTAGATATTTGAAAATATTTTCTAAAGCTTTTCTTTTGTTATATATTTGTAAAGAAAAAATGGAATAAAGGATGCAACTATTGATTCAATATTTTGGTTAAATCAATCTCTGAATGACTCTCTCATCAAAAAGATTTATGGTAGCTTAGGTGTATTGATTACCAGTTCTACTGAGAAATAGTCCAAATTGTACCATTTTGAGTACATGATTGAAGAATGCATTTGAATCAACTCTGTTTTCCTTTAGCTGGGCATCCATGCACACAGAAAGGAAGCAACAGATAAATGGAAGAGAAATTGGCTATGTAGGTATTTTTCCATCTAATCTAGGATTTGAGAAGTATAGTCAAACGATTTATTAAAGAAGCAATCTGCTTTTATCTTCCTGTCCTTTCTCGTCAATCAAAAAACAAAAATAGGTATAAAAATAGAATGTAACTTCTAGGCTTAGGAGAAGATAAGGAAAAAAAATCTGCAGCATTATTAAGGCTGTTGGTTATTTTCTCTGTGACATTGTGTGTTCCTTGTGAAATCCCCCCATCTTGTTTCCTGAGCTGGTAGAAGCAGTCATACTGCTGTCCTTGAACTGATCTTCCAGGAAGAAATTAATCTTCCTTTGGATAGGTGAGTTTTTCAGGGCTTTTTCCTTCCAATCACCAAACCCTAGTCCCAGCTGTCCATTAGAAAGGCTGAATTATTCTAAGTGATTGTTAATAATATCCTATTTTGGGATGACTAAAATTGTCTTCATTGTTTCCTTTGAGAGGAACTGTCCTCATGCTTATATCCCTTTCTGACTTGACTTTAAGTTAACCATGTTTTTTTTTTTTCATAGAATCCATGATGGTGACCACTGCCTCTCCTGTCCCAGTTCTCACCTTGAGGGTGTGGATGGCTGTAGCTTTTGCATTAAGCACAGATGCATGAAGAGATTGGGAAGGCTTCTTGTGGGAATGTCAGTTGGTTGAGGCTCTCATTGCTCATTTCTGTCTTCATAGTAGTTGTTAGATCTGCTGACAGGAAGTCATGGTCCACTTTCAAATCCATCTTCCTTTTTCTTTAGAGTGAACCATAAAGTGCCTTTCTGTGGAGCCATTTGGGATGGATTAGAAAGAAGCTAATCTGCTTTCCACAGAGTAAGGTGGAAGCGATTGTATTGAAACAAAACAAAAGAGACCTGTGTCTTTCAAAGTACATCTCCTAAGAGGACAGGTACTCTTAGCATTTAGAGAAACAACTGAGTGTTGTGTGTCCCATCTTCAGCCTTGAGTGGACCCTTTGCATAAACCTAGGTGATGCTGACATCATGTATAACCAAGTTATCTCTTACTTTGCTTCCTCTCTCCAGCAGAGAGTTGTATAACATGGCTGGCTGCTTAACCATTAAAAAAGCCTTACTTATTTGAAGACAGTAATGTAATTATTATCACTGCTCAGCTCTGCCCCGACACAATTTTTGTTGTTTTTCCTCTTTAGATCCATTTTAGGTGATTTTGCTTATGTTCACATTTTTTTCTTAGCCAGTAAATTCTTATAAAGGTATAAAATAGAAACACTCACGATCCCTGCCAGATAGGTCCTTGGTTAGTACAGGAACTATATATTTGACATTGCTGCTTTCATTCTTTCTTTAAATTGAGTATTGAAAAACATAGCTCACTTCTCATGTTGAATAGTTTTGTGTCAAGTTTACCAGGCTATGAGAGGCCCAGATATTTGTCCAACTGTTATTTCTAAGTTTGTGTGTGAGAGTGTTTCTCAGTAAGATCGACATGTGTATTGATAATTTGAGTACAGGAGATGGCTCCCCACAGTGTAGGTGGCCTCATCTACACTAAGGGACTAGATAGAAAAATAAAAGGCTAAGAAACAACTCTTGCTTTTGCTTATCTTTAAGCTGAAGTATCTATCTATCTTTCTTTCCCTTTGGATGCACACTCAAACTGGACAAGAACTTTATTCACCTGAGTCTCTCCCTTATGAACCATAGAACAGTGAATTCTCTCCTCAGCTTCCAGGATTGGAAGAGATAATTCATTAGAGGATACCATCCTGACACCTCTAACTTTGTATATTCACATAGATGGTCTTAGGGGAATAAATAAAGCAGAGCTTATTCTTGTGTCTGATGTGGGATGTCTTTCTGTATGCTGTAAATTACCACTGGATAATAAAGAAACTATTTTGGCCTATGGTGAAACAGCTTATAGGCAGCCAGAAAATCCAAGCACAGATAAAGGGGAAGGAAGGCTGATCCAGAGGAAGATGCTACACGCAGCCACTGAGAGAGCAAGATGTAATGGAATACAGATAACAGCATAGAGTCATGTGGAAACACATAGATTAACAGAAATGGGTTGAGTCATGAAGCAAGAGCTAGCTAGCTATGAGCCTAAGCCATAGACCAGCCATCCTGTAATGAATATAGACATTTGTGTGATTATTTGGGGCTAAGTGGCTGAAGGACTGCAGGTCTGGACTTTGGGCTGGATGGACCAGAAACTTCTGACTATATGTATCTAAAAGTATCAAAGACTTGTAGGATTATTTCAACAGGACACAGTTGTCAGTTTTAAAGAGCTTGTTTTGGCTAAGGATAGTGATATTTGAACAGAAAAAAGACGGGAAAAAATAAATACCATGAGTTCATAATTTTCAACAGATGAAGGCATACTGTATCAGCATTCTTTCTAGGTTTCAAAAGCATAACTCATTGTTATGAGTAATTAAAGGGGAAATAACTCTCCCATAGTTTGTATTTCACAACAACCATATTTCCTTTTCTTATGCACCTGTGCATTAAGACACACACCAAAATAAATATAAGTTTTGAACAATGTTTATTGCTCCAGAGGAAAATGCACCCCATACATAAATGCGGGGGTAGCTTCTTAACAAATGTAAGGAAGAATATTTTTCTTTCTTGTTCGTTTTGTCTTGTTTTTACATAGAAGAATAACAGAAAATAAAAGTGGAAGAAATGAAATATTTGGAGGGAGTACAATTTAGGTGATTTCAAGAGTTGATTATAAATCTGTTGGTTATGAATTAGTATTGTGGATGTTTTCAAACGTTCTTACCTGTTACAAGATGAATTCTTAAGTATTTAGGAATAGAATGATGAGATGTTTGGCCCAGATAAAACATAAAGATTGAAATAGAGCCACAGAATGTCACTAATATATGAAGTTGGGATGAACCCTTGCTGGTTCTCCTTTCTACTTAGGGTGTGTTTGAGAACCTCTTTGGTCATGTCATGTGGTTGATTATTGTCTTGTCTCCACACCACTGTCTACTATTTGAAATTAAAATAAGGAGTATAGTTATTGGTTTGTCTTCCTAGACCCTCAAACAAAATTAGGTCTGTTTTTGGAAAATTCGTTTTATAATCCCAGATACTGTTTCTGTTCAATCTGTACTTTAGGCTCCATGGAATAAGGGGCCCTTGAAATTAAAAAACTTCCCAGTTGTAAAAATATAAAATGTTCCATCTCCTTCTCCACTGACTTCTGCAAGGGTATATGTTCATCAAAATAAAAGGACATTTATTAAAATAATTGATTTCATTATAACAGTACAATTAATTCTCATATGATAGATCCTATTTTTAGCATCTCAAGGAAGATAGATAATCAATAATAGTATTTTAGAAATTTCTGTACAATCAAGCATTTTGTGGCATCTTTCCCTTAGAAGCAAATCTATTATAAATGTTCAAAATAGTTTCTACCTAAAAATGGATGAAGACAAAAAGCTAAAACCTAAGCAAGCATTACCTTTCCCTCTTGGGCTATTTTCAGCCTTCCTAGGGACAGAGGTGAGTAACTTTGTTGTCTATTTCTGTACAGTAAATGCACATCTGTGTTCTCTTTACTTATGCAGCAATTGGCACCTTGAGTTTCTAATTTCTTTAAAGATTTTTACTGATTCACAGATACTCCCTTTATAAAATTCTCTCTCTCTCTCTCTCTCTCTCTCTCTCTCTCTCTCTCTCTCTCTCTCTCTCTCTCTCTCTCTCTCTCTCTGTGTGTGTGTGTGTGTATGTGTATGCTCTTATGCAGGGGGCTCCTGGAGAATTTTGTGGTATACAGTACATGTTGACCACCCAGTGATGCACTGTATTGAGTTGCTACTTGTAGACTGTCTCTTTTCAAGATCTACAGGAACTTTTGTAAAACAGATTGACCAAGGTCGATTCTAGGACATAATTTTGTTTATTTGTCAATCAAAATTTCAATAAATGTCACATTATGATTTGAGGAGCATCCGCAGTTCCCATTTAGAGTTTTTATTTAACAATGATGTTGATGGCAGCAAATGGAACATTGTTCCTTCTTGGTAAGAACAGGCAAGTACCACTGCCACTGATATTCACAGGTCTTAAAAATATTTCCTCTAATTTATAGTAATATTATCAGCCCTCCATTCTTTCCACACATAGAACAACCCTGTATTTTAGGAAGTTCTGAAAAAAGAAATGAAGCAAGGTTACTTGCTTCAGTTAAGTAAGGATAGAGACACAAAAGGAAGAAAGGATCCATTTTCTCCATGTTTGAGGGTTCCAAATAAAGAAATGACTAGAATCTACAAAGATGGGGGGAAGTAGGGTGGTGTTTAATATGAATTTTTAAAAAAGAGGAAAGCCTAGGGTAGACAGGGGGAGACATGAACAAAACTTCAGATTTGAAACAACTTAGTACATATGATGAACTTCAACTAGTCCTTCATTTCTATAATGTCTGTTTACAGGTGTGAACACACATATATGAATGTGTGTCATAGAGGGCAAAATAGAGATGGTAATGTTAAAGAAGACACAATAAACAGTTATGATGTTATACACAAACACAGGGTAAGAGATACTTGTTTGTCTTTAGGAAAAATAGAATTTTATTCTGGAAATGATAGAGAAATTTGAGGGTGTTGCTTCTTAAAATTGCTTTGTCTAGTTAAGAACTTTCACCAGCTGCCTAAATAATCATACAGAAGCCCCAGATTATCTTTGGAGATTTTGCAGTTTTCAAAGCCATGTGAAGTGTTCATTAATTTATAATCTCATTTCTTTGTGTACAGGGATGAGTGTAAGTTAAGTTTAAGTTTTAGGTACTTTTATTCTGAATTTAAAAAATAACCTTTAAATTTTAAAAACTTACAATCCCATCATTTATCCCTTCCCTTTCTTCTCTCCAAACCCCTCCTGTGTACCCCTTCATTCTCTCTCAGATCAATGGCCTCTTAATTGATATTCATGTATGTATGTATGTATGTATGTATGTATGTATGTATGTATGTATGTGTATTCCTAAGTACATAAATACAACTGGCTCAGTTTGTATAATGTTGCTTGTATGTATAGGTTTTGAGGATGACCATCTGGGATTGAATAACCACTTGATATGTTCTTCATCAAGGAAGATTGTTTCTCTCACTCTGAGTATTCCTTAGTTAATAACTGTAACTCTTTATCTCAGGTTGAATTTTCTCCCTTCCATGTAAGGATGTTTATTCATGTTGTCCTTGTTTTTTAGCCATGCTAGTAAGACTCCATGAATGTGGCTTCTGACATTTCTAGGTGATGCAAACTCTGGCTCTTAGAATGTTTCTGTCTGTACTTCTGCAATGATCTCTAAGCCTTAGGTTAAAAAATTATGATTTAGATGTGTCAGTTAGGAACAGGCTCTGAATTTTTATTGGTTTTAGTTTGTCTACAATGGTCTCTGTGTTAGAAAGAGAAGTTTTCTTGAGGAAGAATGAGAACTACATTTTTCTGTATGTATAAGCATAAATATTTAGAATGCAATTAGGAATTCTGCCCAAGTGGTTGTACCTCTCCAAGATCTAAGACTTCATTAACCTTGTGTAGCAGGCAGGTTTCCAATAGCAGGCAATGATTTCCTCCTTGTGCATCAGGTCTTAGGTCTAATTAGAGAGCTGTTGGTTGTCTCAAGATGAATGCCACTACTGCAATATTCGGGTTATTGGCCATGTTGGTCATTGTGCTTTATAGATATCTTAGCTGGGTAGAACTATTGATTGTTCTCTTCTCTTGAAAGCTTGCATAGAGCCTTCCTGTACTGTGAAAGCTAGTCCTTGGGGAAGAGACATTTTGGTTACATCCAGCTTAGGTCCTCTAGGTCTTGTGCTCTGAAGAACAAGGTGACTTCAGCAATAATAAATTACTTTACATTTCTAGCAGATGACCAAGAACAATAGCAGTAGCCTGTAATGTTTTGGGAGTTTCTTGGGACAGCCCCGACCAACAGCTCCAAAGAAGGCTTCTCAGGCATGTTGTTGAATATTTTGTTAGATGGCTTATGGCTCTCAGGAAGAGCATTGACAGTTGGGCACATTTCTTGTGTCAGGGCATGAGAGCCATAAGCATAATGATAGTCTAGAAGCTCACTGAATGTATGTTTACTGAAGTTTTGTAGGAATATCTATCTATGTGTCATATTAGTACTCATGGAAAAATGCACTTGCAAAAACTTGCATTTTTTTCATCATTGGACCTCATGGTATATCACATTTCCATGAATTATCATTACATTTTTGGTGATTTTCTTTAACCTATGTATTTTATACACCCTGTTCATTATCAAAAAGGAGGATTTTATTTAGCTAATATTTCTATTTATACTTTTATGTCTCTGATATAATTTCATCACTACTTTACATAGAAAAGAATAAAGAGTACAGACATCAATATTTTTGAGTAGCAGTTCCAATTAATTCTTCAATGAACTTTGGAGCAAACAATTAACTCATTGCACTTGGGAGAAGATAGTATTTATTTCAGTTTATTCTGTAATGGGAGATACTACTCTAGGTGTCTTCAGTGGGCAGAAGATGAAAGCATAGGAATCCATTCTCTCAGTTAATAAAGCAAACTGTCATCTTTTTGAAGAGTTATATGCAATAACAATCTGTCTGGAGGAAAAACAGTGGGAAAATCATTTTGACTAAGAACTACCTGGGATTAGCTACATTTTGATTTCATCGGAACATTGCATTCAACTTTTCCTAACTACGTTCTGAGATTCAGACACCTTGAGCTATAGATTAAAAATAGTGCCCCAATGTTACAAAAAACTTTAAGTGACTGTCCAGGCAGACAGGTGTCATCTCTGTCATTTTCTAGACTTTAAAAGTTCTTACACTTCCTGCTTATTTAAATAATATTATATCCTTCTATAGTCTTTGATATAGTTAAAAGTTTATTAATTATAAATATAATTCTTCTTAGTTATTTTAAATGATATATTAAATATAAAACTTAAAACTCACAAAATAAGATAAATAATAAATATTTTCTTTAAATTTGCTAATTACAATTAGCCTAGATATAATAGCTATAACTTTTTGCTTGATAGCTGTTCTGTTATATATAATTTTGCTATATAAAAATTAAAACCTTCCTTTTTGATTAGACAAAAAGAAGTGTGGTGGAAATGTTCTATGTATGCTGTAAATAAAGTAACTGTTTTGGTCTATGTAGAGCACCGTAAAAATAAATAAAAAATAAAATAAAATAAAGACAGATAGAAGGAGGGTGGATAGAGTCAGTCTCTATTCGACTCCCCAAAAAGAGCCATATAAAAAATCCAAGTGAGTCATGGGCTGGGCCATGTGGCAGGTAGATTACTAAAAATAAGTTAAATTGAGATAAAAGAGCTGGCTAATAATATGCTTGAGACATAGGCGAAACAATATAAAATTAATATAAACATCTAATTCATTTCTTTAAAAAAATAAAAGCTGCTACAGACAAAGTCCAAACTTCTGGCCCAAATGGGCCCCAAAATCTTCTACAACACTGTCCTTCAACTTGGTAAATCCTGAGCCTGGGTGAAATTATATAGTCCAGAATGTCACCAATGTTTTTTCATTTATAATTGATGATCACCCTACCCATAGCAGTACTAACACTACTTTTGTTGGGTGTTGAGGTTCTAGAATTCAGTTGTGATATGGTGGAAAGACCTGTCTCTGTTTCCAGGGTTTATGGCCTCAACAGGAGCAATCCCAGTGACTGAAGACAGGAGTTGGCCAGGCATCTCAGAATTTCTCCATGTTTTCACTCATGTGATTTCACTAGCATGATGGGAATAATAGAGCATGGATTCTTATATAATCTTTTATAACATGTTCAGCAAGTCATACAGTGTTATTCTATATTATTCACTTGGTATCTCAGAGTCAGACTCTTTCTCAAGGCATTGGGAGAGATTTAACCCTGAGCCTCTAAACTGGATGGTATGAAACACCAAATGGAAGATAGGGGCAGCTTAGAAGCTGGCTATGACACTGAGTCATTATCAAGGCCAATAGGCTTACTTCTATAGTTAACTACAGTCCTCACTAAAGAAAAAATAACTTTTTTGCTCAGGGCACCCCCTTCTGTTATCATGAACAATGCACTGTGTTTTTAGTGGCTTAAGCTAACTTACTTTTTCCTATTGGGTTATGACTTCATATTTCAAGCTTTCAATGAATGATCTTAAGATAAACATCTCCATTCAACAGATAGTTTTTTGCACTCTTACTATGTCTCAAGTTCAGTTTCATGTTCAGAGAAACTACAGTGACAAAAAAAATGATGACAAAATGTAAGTTCTCATAAGGCTTTCATTCTAGTATGTCTATGTAAATGTGTGTATGCCTATGCAGACAATTATGTACAAATATTAAGAGTGATATAATAGGAGTGTAAATAAACAAGGTAAAGGAGAAGGTCACATTGAAACTTTAAAAGCCTCTCTTTAAAAGATAATGGAACAGAGACTTGGAATCAGTGACAATCTAAGCCATGGAGCTATAGACAAGGCAAAGCCTACATGCAGGGAGAAGAGTAAGTACATGGAAAGGACAACATGTCTTTCCCACAAGGAATTTTAGGATATTATTTGTAAGGCAAAAGAAGTTAAAATATGAGTAATGAGAGATGAAGACCGATATTTAACAACAAATGGGACTGTGTTCTGGACTTGAGGGCCTTTGTAAGGATTTAATTTTTCACTTTTTAATATGACTAAGTACAGTTGGGAACAACTTAAGACAAATGTTAATTTTCAGAAGAATAATTTATTCCAATTTCATAATATATCATGGAGTTCCCATTTATTAAGGTGAAGGAATTTTCTAGCTGAACAGATGTGTAAGACAATTTAGTTTGGTATATTAAACACATTTAACAAGATTTTTGAATGTTGTGGTGCTTAGTTTTGGGAATCAACTTGACTAGATTTTTGTGATATCTTGATAACTGGTCAAGTGTTATTTCTGGGTACAAATATGGAAGACATTGGCTTTTAAATCATAAATGATAATGAGGATCCTCCATCACTGAGTGTGTGATGACTCTTTGATCAGCTGAGCGTCTGGATGGGGCACAAAGAGGTACAAAGTTGATCCTTTTCTCCTGAGTCATTCTTTTGTTGACCTTGGACACCAGGGCTTTAGCTTCTCTGCCCTTCAGACTCTGGGACATATGTCAGTCTCCTCTGTCTAGCTCTAGATTCTCAGGCTTGCAGTCATGGTTTAAGATCTGTAGTGGATCCCATGGTTCTCAAACTTCCAGACTTAGAACCATGCTACTAGCTTCCTTGGTAGCAAATTACATGTCTTTAAACATGTTGGCCATTATGGTCAGGTGAGATAATTCATTTAATTAATTCAATTTTACCTATCATTTGTATCTATGTGTATCTATCTATCTATGTATCTATGTATCTATCTATCTATCTATCTATCTATCTATGTATTTATCATCTATATTAATAATCTATCTACTATTGGTTGTTACTCTGGAGAACATTTATATAAAAAACAGGCTTCCTATACTCCATTGTTAGGCAAAGTATTTTTCTTACTTTCTTATATGTCTCTTTAAGAGCCCCATTTCTCTTGTAGTCACCACACACACTTTTCTATTTTGCTGCTGGAGAGGATGTAGAACAAGGGGAACACTCCCCATTGCTGCTGGGAGTGTAAACTTGTACAGCCACTTTGGAAAGCAGTATGGCAGTTCCTCAGAAAACTGGGAATCAATCTCCCCAATGATCCAGCAATACCATTATTGGATATATACCCAAAGGATGCACATTCTTACCCCAAGGGCATTAGCTCAACTATATTTATAGCAACATTATTCATAATAGCAAAAACCTGGAAACAATCTAGATGCCCTTCAATTGAAGAATGGATTAACAAATTTTGGTACTTCTACACAATGAAGTACAATTCAGCAGTAAAAATTGATATCCTAAAATTTGGAAGCAAATGGGTGGATTTGGAGAGTATCAGCTTGAGTGAGGTAACACAGGCTCAGAAAGAAAGACATGGTATGTACTCACTCATAAGTAGATTTTATACAAAAATCCAAAGAATATCCAGGCTTCAAACCATAATCCATGAACAGCCTGGGAACTGAAAAAATTAAGAGGGACAACCATGGATCCCCTTGGAAGAGAGATTAGAGAGGATCTTCTGAGTAAATTGGGATCATAATGGGTAGTGACAAAGGAGAGGTGGGAACAAATCATGAGAGAAGAAAATGAGTGAGAGGAGCAACTGAGGGAGAAAAAAATGGATATCTTGATATAGGGAGCCACTGTGGGGTTGGAAAGAAACCTGGTGCTAAGGAAACCTCCAAGAACTCACAAGATGTCCCAGGCAAGGACTCCAAGCAATAGTAGAGAGGGTGCCTAAACAGGACTCATCTCATTATCAAATGAATAACCACACTAAGTGTCACTATAAAACATTCATCCAGCAATGAATAGAGGCAGAAGCAGAGATCCATAGCTAAGCACCAGCACGAGTTCCTGGTCCAGCTGGAGAGAGAGAGAGAGAGAGAGAGAGAGAGAGAGAGAGAGAGAGAGAGAGAGAGAGAGAGAGAGAGAGAGGAGAGTATATATGAGCAAAGGGATCAGGGTCATGAGGAGGAGACCCACAAAGATGGCTGCCTGGAGCTATTGAGAGCTCACTGAATCAGAAACAACCACTGAGGAGCCTTCAGGGAAAAAAACTAAACCCTCCAAAGGTAGACGACTGTTGAAGGGGAATAGGCAGTTTGTGGAGCCTCTTGGAGTAGGATCACATTATGTTCCTTTCTTGAACTGGCATCTTAGAGTCCATTCCCTACAGAGGAACATCTAACCCAGCCTTAATACTGGGATAAGGGAAACAGTCCTATCCAAAAGGATATACCAGACTGACCTGACACATTTAAGACTCCTTACCCTTCTTGGGGAATGGATGGGGGATGGAGTGGAGGGAGGCTGAGGGAGGACTGGGAGGAGGAAAGGGAGAGTGAGCATTGGTATACATGGAAGAAAACCCTTTTAAATAAATAATTAAGAAATACCATTTTTATACCAATTCTACCAACTAGTTAATCCATAATCTTTCAAGATTTAATTCAGTGATCAGGTTCTCAAAGAAATCTTCCTAATCTTTTTGATTAGGTTAACATTTTTATACACTCATAAACTGTTCAGTGCTGAAGTTTACCTTTACAGAGTGTATGCTATATGGGTATAAAGATTCTTTCTTCATTGCTTACCTCAGTGTATACAAGGCTGGTTTGGTGACTGGAATGTAGCAGCATTCAATTCCTGTAATCATTACATATTTTTATTAAAAGACTATAATATATTTAATTGTTCTCCTTCACAGACATGTACAGACACTAGAGAGAGAGACAGAGAGAGAATTTTCTTTCATATGCACAGCTACACCTATAGTTTCACACTGTAGCCCAGGTTGAAACTATACTCCTTTCAAAACAGATGGACTTATACAACTTCCTTAATATACCCTTTGCAAGAGGGCTGACATTATGCTTATAGATCTGGAAATCCTCTCAAATGCCTGAAGATTTTCCCTTCTATTGGCAATTTCATTTCATGTTTATATCATATTCAGACTTGACCAAGACTTTTCTCCATTTGGAAACACATTGAAGTGTTCAGTGACAGGTCAATTAGTCCAGAGAAGGTGTAATATGTTTCCTGCACTCGGGGCCACTATTTCTTAATGTGTCACATTTCCCCATAGATGTCAGCACTTAGGTCATAGTTCTGAAGAGTGTAAGCTGTTTCAGTGAGAGGAGGTGCTGATTCACTAGTACTGAAATGTCATTTCGGTTCCCTGCTACATTTTATGGAGAATATTTGTAGGAGTGACTTTTCAGTACAGAGGTGGGAAGGGAAATGGAAGTGCTTGAGTGGGAGAAGGCAATTTATTAGCAGCATATATTTCATAGCTTACCAACCAGCTAAGATATACATATAGCAAAATGTACATGGCTACAAGAAAAAGAGAAGATGGAATGAGGCCAACAGTATCAGGTGAGACATCTTGAAGAAAATATCATACCTTTATTTACCTATATTTTGGGCTTTAATTGTTGCCAATGGATTTGTTTTATCTTATTAAATAGCACTGTATATTTTTTTCTGGGACTAAAAAGTAAAATATTAGGGTATATGACTTTTGTCTGGAAAACTCTCCCTAGAGATCTTTGTGGACATTTTTAATTAACACCATGGCACCTGCCAGATATAAATCTTTTTGTAGTAATAAACAAGAAGCAAGTGTTCCTTTCTTCCTATTCCGAAGAGTCGGACTGTGGCAGTAGTGTCTGTCTTCAGAAGAATCACAAAGTGGGCAGAGACCATCACTGGAGTCTCTTCCAATACTGGGGCACTTTGGTGCCCTAGTTGGTGTTCTGTTGCTGTGCAGAGACACAATGACCATGGCAACTCTTATAAAGGAAAAGATTTAATTGTGATAAGCTTACAGTTTCAGAGGTTTAATCTATTATCTTCATAATGGGGAACATGAAAGCACATAGGCAGATATAGTGCCTAACATGTCTACATCCAGATACATAGTCAGCAGGAAGAGAAGAAGGGAGGAAGAAAGGTAGTCACTCTTCCTCCAAAAAGGCCACACTTCCTAATTCTAATCCCTTTCAAGTAGTGTCACTCACTAATGGCCAAGTGTTCAAATATACGAGCCTGTGGAGTCCACTCCTATTCAAATCATCATACTTGGCAACAGGCTCCTTATTGATGGTTTTGTGATTCCCACTCAAGACCACTGGAGATATTTCTGATCTTGTAATGCAAATCTTTATGATTCTAAAGGGATTTAAGAATATCATAGACCATTAGTACAGGGTCTCTCTCTGTCTTTCTCTCTTTTTTTTTTTGAACAATAGTCTCTCTTCAGAAACCCGAAATCCTATTATGTAGGAATGGCAGCATAAACTAAGGTTCAAGGGTTATTTATGTCTCCTTTCCAAGTTTCTCTTGTACCATGTATTTAATGCTCATTTCTTCAAGAAGGACTTAATTTATTCCCTCTAATGCTCACAGCCTTTTTTTTTTTATCTCCAGTTAGACGCAGTATCAGAAAAAAACTTGTGGGAGGGTAAAGTTTGCTCTTTTTGTCTTTTTATCAATATTATTTTGGTTGTATATGAATAAAACTGTTAACTTAAAATACTTTATTTAGCTCAGAAGACCCAAAGATGCTACACCTGAAGGCACAGCTGATTGCTCTGGAGTCTCAAATGGTGGAATCGATGTCTCTATGCTGATACACAGTTAGGCTCTTCAGAACATCATCCTCTCACACAGTTTCCTATTCTAGGATGACAGAGGTTCCTCTTCTCTCCACAGCATATGCATCCTAATGGACCTGCATTCCAGGGGATGGTATGTTTTGATTAGCCAACTTTATGTGTCTACTGATGCAGAAGAGCCTGGTGGATCTGATGCTTTAAGCATGGGTGGCATGTAAAGCCTGAGTCTAATCATGATGGTGAGATGTACCCATTTGACCTGATCTCACACTGTGGATCTTGTGCTCTGTGGGAGGGTTTTTCACTGATCAGGATCCATTTCTTTTCCTCACCACAAGAACCATCCTTTGTTTCTACCAACCAGTCTATTTCTGATACCCCCAGGAATGGAACAAGACTAAGAAGATGTTTGAGGAGAGTAATTTCTAGGTAACTATAAGAGAGAAATTTTAGCAGTTCTTTATAAAAGGGATGAAAGATAAATTATCTTGGAAACAGTGGCTTTCAGGTCACTGGCTTGTAAGCATGTATTTGATGTTCACATGTAGAATACATTTTAGGGAAAATTTGTTTAGTAGGTATGAGTTGAAAGAAATGTCCAGCATATTTGGAAAGAGGTCTGAATCATATGTCAGAAATTCAGATCTTGATGCACATGTTCTTAATGATTTTTTTAAATTCTTAAAATGGTCTCTCATACATTTATTTACTTATTTTATATTTTGAAAATATATGATAAATTTTAGTCATTTTTATTTCCCTCTTATTTCTCATTCTCTTACCTCTTCTGAAACCCTTCTTTCCTAATAAGGTATCTATCTATCTATCTATCTATCTATCTATCTATCTATCTATCTATCTATCTATTTCCTCCCCTTTTATGTCTCAGTATAAGTGTGTGACACTCAGTTTAACTAGAGCATGAGTATGAATGAGATGTTACTTTCTGAAGCATGGACAACTAATCAAGAACTGTACCACTGAAGGAAATGAATCCTTTTTTTCTGGCAAAAATTAACAGCCAGTAATCCCCCAGAAAGTGATGGAGCCTCATGAGTTTCTCCCTCATCCATAATAAAATGATGATAGACCTAGTCTTATGCAAGATAGTAACCAAAGTTTCTGATTATCTCCCTGGCCAAGGGCTTCTGATAAGGTTCATAGACTAAGCTCAAATCCCCTTCTTAGTACAATGCCTCAAATCAACAGTGATTGGTTTCTCCCATAATAGCCTTGCCACTATTGCATCTTTCTTGAAGGTTGTTATTGTAGCTGGCAGGATTCATAGCTGGGTAAAACTTTTTATGAAATTCTTTTTCTCCAGAGTATTTATAGCATCTTCTGGTACTATAAAAGCTAGAGAGCAGGGACGAAGCTTCAAACTTGATTTCTCTATGTCCTGTGACAAAAGTGTGTAATATCTTCAGAAATAGAGTCTTACCTTCCAGCTCAATGGCAATAGCCTGTATTGTTTTGCAGACCTCTGGAGTTGCCCTTATCAAAAACTTGAAGGAAGGCATCACCTGCCTTTTGGATCTTCATTTAATAACTCATAGTTCTCCCCATGAAGAATATCTCTGTTCAGCCATCCCCTTTAGGTTGCCTTTGTAAATGAGTTTGTAAAATAGCAGGTTTCTATATGCCTTTTTCATGTCCTTAATTTTGGTTACCTCTTCCTCCTCCTCAGACATTTTACCTCTCCTTTCTTCTCATTCCTGCTTAGAACTCTCTAGCCCTGATGTTGGTTCTCTCCACCTTCATTTCCAATGTGCTATACTAGCCCTACCTCCTCATTCAGGCCTTTCTTTTCCTTTAGACATAATAATCTCTTTTACAAATGACTAATTTTTTGTTTTTTATTTTATAGTAAAAATTATTCTTTAAAATAGTTTTCTGCAAATTTTAGGATGTCATTTTTTCTTATTGCTGAGTAGTACTCCATTGTGTCGATGTACCACAGTTTGTTAATCCATTCCCTGGAGAGGAATACCTGAACCTGTCTTGATGTTGGGATGAGGAAAGTGGATCTGCCTGGAGTGGATGCTGAACTAAGCCACGTTGGTACCTTGGGACCTCCTGCCCTTGTTGGGGAAGAAATAAGGAGATGGGGAGAAGAGAGAGTGACTGGGAGTGGCGGGAGGGGGAAGGGAGTTTGAACAAGGGGATACATGGATAAAAAATATGACTTTATTCATAAAAAATAATAAATAAATAAATAGTTTTCTATCTATTCTGCTTTTGTATAGTCTTATGTTGAATCATTTCTTTAGTACATGTAAGGAAATTGTCTTAATTTACCTTTTATTGTTGTGATAAAACATTGACTAAAAGCAACTTGCGGACGACAAAGTTTATTACATCTTGCAGGTTAGAGTCATCATGGAGGAAAGAAAGCCAGAGTAGAGCTCAGGGCAGGGATCTCAAGGCCCAAACTAAAGCAGATACCAAAAGGAATGCTGCTTGTTCACCATGGCTTGCTCAACTTTTTTTTTTTTTTTTTTTTTTTAAATATCCTCAGAGCTAAGCCCTCTCACTTCAATCATTAATCAAGAAATATAGTATATATATTTTTAATTTTATTTATGTGCAAGTGTTTCACCTGCGTGTATGCTTGGGTATCATGTATATGCCTAGTACCAAGTACCAATACAAATCAAAAGAAGGTATTTGATCCCCTAGGTCTAGAGGCTACAGAGAATTATGAGCCACCTTGTGGCTCTGAGAATCAAACCCAAGTATTCTTACCTGCACAATATAGTTGGAATTTTCTTTTGGCCACCAGCCAGCTCCCAAATAAAGATACAGAGACTTGTTAATAATTATGAATGCTTGTCCTTAGCAAAGGCTTGCCCCACTAGTAGTTTAAACTTAGTTTAACTTGCTGCTATTCATCTATGCTTTGCTTTGCTTTTTTTTTTTTTTTTAAACCTTTCTTTCATTCTGTAAGTCCTACTTTCCTGCTTCCTCCATGTCTAAAAGTCTGGCCCCTGGTGTCTCTTTTTCTCTCTCTCCTAGAGCCTAAATTCTTCCTTCTACTCATTTTTTTTTTTTGCCTGTAAGTCCCACCCATATCTCCTCCATTGTTATTGACAATTTATCTTTTTATTAGACCAATCAGTTGCCTGAGGCAGGCAAGGTAAAACAGCAACACATCTCTACATAATTGAACAAATGCAATGCATCTTCGCACAGTTAAACAAATAGTCTGCAACAGCGGAGCCATCTATCCAGCCCCAATACAATCTAATTTCATGGATACATTTTCTCTATCAAGGCTTCTCTTCTTAGATAATTCTAGATTTTGTCAAAAACAAAACAAAACAAAAAACTAAGCAGAACAGTGATCTTATCTGCATTATGTGATATCTAATATTCTATGAGTATATGTCCATCTTAATCTGAATATTGCCTCAAAGAGTTGTTTTCTACACGTTGTTACAAAAAAATTCAATAGATTTTTTTGTGTTAGCTATTACATTAGCTATTGTAAAATAGGAAATTTTATATAAAGAATTGTATGTATATAAGTATATTATACAGTTTTATATTATCAAAGTTATACATTTTGAGAATTTGGAGTTTTTTATGGTGATGAAGGCAAAACAGTAATTTTTCATAAAATAAAATTCTTATAAAATCTGTGGTGTCTTAGTTTGTAAAAATTTTTGAGAGCTTAGAAACTGGATTCAGAAACTTGGCCTTAAATAATATAGTTTTCTATTCACTGTTTGACTTAGAGAAGGAAATGTCCTCCCTGCCTTCCTTTCTTCTTCCCTTTCTTCTTCCTCCTTTTCTTTTGTTCATAAATTTTGACTTTAAACTTTCATACGTACTAAAAAGTGCTTTATTGCTGGTCTATATATAGCCATAGCCATAGCACTTTTGTGCTTCAGTTTTCAAGTATAAAAAAGTTTTCACAAAATAAGTAGTTTCCTTTTGGAACTGTGGTGAATTTCTATTAAGCTCAAAACATACCTATGGCATAGGTGAACTTAGCTAATAGAATAATATTTTTTAATAGTTCCTAAAGATATGATTCACCAGAGAAAGTGCAGCAACACTGTCAGTCATCACAAAAAAGCAAATTTAGTTGTCAGTGGTCATTGCATGCTTTGGAACCTAATTATATGTGTGTACTTTGTTTAGAACTGAATAATAGCATTAGATTCCACATATCTGAAGAGTGCAATAATTGTTAGTGCTGAACAACAATGTATAGTTCTTATATAAAGGTTAAGACCAAAATCATATTAGAATATGATGAAAATTGTACATGTTGATGCTTTGGACTAATGCTTTAGCTCTAGAAAGGCAAGACTATTTTGTTTGATACCATGCAAAAAGAGGCCAGGCCAAGTGGTCAAGTAGCCCCAAACATAGAAAAAGGCATTTGCAATCCAGCACTAACCCAGATGGTAATTAATACATATAAAAACTGGGTTTGGGTAGAAGCTGAGAGCTTGCCTATGTCCTCATAGATGTCTGGTCCAGAAGGCTTAGACAGTAGGTACTTAAATAGTGCCTATTGCCTGCTAGGTCATCACAAAAGGCTCTAAGACTATTTAGAGCACAGGAAAAAGTGATGATAAAAAGTTGACTTTTTTATTTTAAAAAAAAAAAGCTTCTTCAGGTTAAAAACCCAATTCATTCTGTTCTATCACTTTAAAATAGAGGCAGTTGATTAGCATATCCATCTAAGGCACCAAGATGTCCTCTCCAAAACTACCTCAATAGATGAACAACTAAATAAAGCTAATAAATTCTGGGGGTACAAAAGAAAAGGAAAGAGATCATATATCACCAGGCTGGGGACAGATAATTGGCTTTAACACATCAAAGAACTAATGTGAACCCAAAACCGGGAAATGCAGTTCTTCTTTGCACTTAAAAAACCAAAGGAGTTAATTAAAACTTTGAAACCCATCTAGTCTCCAAGAACAGCAGCTCTGGATGACAGAAACTGTCTTATTCATTTATCAGAAATGACATGGGAAATAAAAATTTGAAATTAATGTGAAAATATAAATTAACTTGAAACACTGAAATATTCAAACTTACTTACTTAGTCCTAGGATGGAAAAACAAAAATTTCATGTATAATACTATGTATTTTATAGAATTTGATTTTCTTTTTTATCATTGCTTTTTTATTTAAAATGTTTTTTCCATATCTACCACTGCTCCCCCTCCCTTCCTTCCTCCCATCCCTCCTCCCAGTCCTCCCTCAGCCTCCCCCACCCCTTCCCCCATCCATTTCCCAAGGTGGTTCAGTTCAGTCTGGCATATCCAGTTGAGGTAGGTCTGAGTTCCTCATTCTAATATCAAGGCTGAGTTAGGTGTTCCTCTGTAGTAAATGAGCCCAAGACATCACTTCATGCACCAGAAATATACTCTGGTCCTACTGCAGCAGGCTCCACAAGCTGAACATGCAGTTTTTTTTTTCTTCCTTCTTTATTTTATATTTATCAAAAAAAAAAAACACAGTAAAAAGAATTTAAAATGTGGAAGAGTTAACAATAACTATACAGAGGATAAGAATGATAAGCATGGCTTATCAAGGGAAGATCAAGGGAAGAAATATAAATAAGATTGCTACACCTATATTTTCTTTGTGTTCATCTTTCCCTCTGAATTTTTTTTTCCATCCCTGTATATGCTTATTCAAGGTGTCTTCCCCCTCCCAACACATCTGGTCATTTTTTTCCTCTGCAACTCCCCATTCCCTCCCTGGGCAGGGAGCAGACAGTCCTATGGTCCCACTGACCCAGTAATGCTTAGATCAGTCTCCACTTCTGGCCAAATCCAGTTCTTTCCCCCCTCCCTCAAGAGTGAGTCAGGTGTTCCTCTAGGTGGAGTGGGATCCAAAGG
>PVIH01021906.1:0-28666 GCA_004025045.1 Sigmodon hispidus | reverse complement strand
GTCACCAAGGAGTACTGACCCGTGCAATAAGACATCACAGTCCCAACTGAGTGGGGCTTCCCATTTCATCCCTGGCCTTCGGCCTTGACATTCATCTGCCATCCATTTGCTTTGTCACCTGTTTACACATTCAGGTTAAACGTCGCAATAATCCAATGCAGAAAACTTGGCTTCCTAAGTCAAAGATGAGGGGAGGGGAGGGGCAGAGCAAAGCTGAATAAACACTAACTTATTTAAGAAACACACTTGGGTTGTGACCCCTGAGTCAGAGGTCTGACGTTGGGTGGGATGTGGAACCTGGCCAGGATCTCCCCAGCCAGCACTTGACCATCAGGACTCCAGAGACCAGCAGCAGGAAGAGGCTGGGCAAGAAGAGGCCAGCCAGGAGGGGAATCCAGGAAGGCTCTTGTATTCCTGAGCCCCCTAACTCTGGGATGTGGTGGAGGATCCAGTTTCTGTAGGTAGTAACTCGAGCATAGACTCCAGGCCGGTCTGGGCGGCCACAGCCCTCACCCCAGCTGACCACGCCAGCCTGCTGCCAGGTCCCAGCCACCTGGCAGACTAATGGCCCTCCAGAGTCATCCTGCAGGACATGTCAGAATGAGGATGGTATATCAAGGACTTGGGGATCCTCATTACACTTCAGGCTGTGCCATCCCTCCGTGTTCCCAGCCAGCTCACCTGGCAGGCATCCCCAGGGCCCTGGGCACACAGCATGTCTGGCTGGATGCTGGCGCCATCGGAGCTGCTATAAGCCTGGCTGCAGGTCTTTACATCCACCACAGCGACTTCTGCCTCCTGCAGGTTGTATGGAGGCTTCAGAGGTACTGAGAAAAGAAGGTTCAGGAGGAGGTTGAATAACCAGCCCTATACTTCAGGAAGTGAGCAAGTGGCAGGCACATCCCTGGTGCAGTTACCAGCCCCCCTCCATGTTGGTCTCGTCAGCCCCTGTCTGTGGGTCAGACATGGATCTCAGTGGAGACCAATATGTGATTGGCTTGTAGAAGGAGCAGGTGTGGCCACCAGGAGCAAGCAGTAGCACCAGGTGGCCCTTGCCTCCTCCCATGGGGGAAGAGGGTTACAGAAAGGGCTCCTTACCTCCCTCCCGTGTATGGCCCCAGCCTGTCACCCAGCACCGCATCCCTGGGTAGAAGTCAGCTGAGGCATCTGGGAGACACACAGGCTGCACCCAGCTGGAGAGGGCCACAGGGGTGTCCAGCTGTACCAGGGCAATGTCTCCACTGGACCCTGGTGGTCCTGGGGGACTGGAGTACAGGATGATTTGCTTTACGGTGGAGAAATGGAGAGACAGGGTGATCTTCAGCTCTCCAAGGTGCACCTGGTAATCAGATGAGTTCACAGACCTGGGAGGCAGGGGGAGATGTAAATGCCCCCCTCAAACAACGACTAACCCACCTACCACCCTCTGCCAATGTCCAGTGTTCCACTTGTCCTCAGCCCTGGACACAGTAATAACTGCTGTGTACACGGGACTTGAGCCTGGCAGTGCCTCTTACTTCAGGGCCCAAGGACAACAGCCTGTGTGCCTGTTACCTCTAGCTGGAAGGGGTCCAGCAGGCTGGGGCGCAGCAACTGTCCTAAAACAGGGAAAGGCAGTTCTGGAAGTATGAGTTGAGAGGAGCTTTGAGCTGACTAGGTTTAGGATACTTCCCGAATACAGACTGGCTAGGTGGCCGCGATCCCCTCAAGCCAATGTAGGCAAAGTGTTCCTTGCCATGTATTAGCAGATGTGGGAGAGGGACCCCACCCCCACTTAGGCTGCATACTGCCACTTCATGTGGGTGGACCTTAATGTAATTTTCTTTATTGAAGAGGAAATCTTGGACTCAAGGGTGTGAGTCAGAGGCTATGCAAGGACCTGTTTGCTGTCACTGTCCCATAAGCCCAGGCAGTCAAGCTTTGGATCACTCACCCAGTGAAGCAGTGGGCTGCTGTGAGCACCCATCCTGGGCTGAGCAGGGACCCTCCGCACACATGCACCTTCCGCAGACGGAGGCTAGCCTGCCATGGCCAAGTGCCAGCTGAAGCAGCATGGCCTCCCACAATTCGACTTCCTGCATGTGAAACCTGGGGCTGGCCACACCCTGATCCAGAGGAGGCACTGTTGGCTAGGGAATCCCAGAGACTGGCATTCTGGCCAATCTCTTTCCTCTAGGAGCCCTCCATGATTCCCACACCTTAGCATCTTGAGGAGCCCTGATGTCCCTGCCCTTCACCCAAGCATTGTAGCAATGGCCTAGAACAGTGGTTCTCAACCTTCCTAATGCTGTGACCCTTTAATGCAGTTCCTCATGTTGTGGTGACCCCTCCAGCCATAAAATTATTTCATTTCTATCTCATAGCTGTAATTTTGCTACTGTTATGAATTCTAATATAAATATCTTATATGCATGTGGCCTTAGGCACCCCCAGTAAAAGGGTTGTTTGACCCCTAAAGGCTGCCCTAAAAGTAGTAAGCCCAGGGATCTTGGTGTCTGAACACTATAGAACATAGAATATAGTGGGCTCCTTAGAAAGATGGTTTGGAGAGGCTGGATAAGGAGGCGGGTGGAGGGGATACCTCTCTAGAAAGAGAGGGGTTTCTTTTTAGAGTGATGTTTGGAACTAGATAGATAATGTCACAAAACACTGAAAATGAGTTAAAAAAAAAAAACCGGGGCTGGAGAGATGGCTCAGTGGTTAAGAGCACCGTCTGCTCTTCCAGAGGACCCGGGTTCGATTCCCAGCACCCACGTGGCAGCTAACAACTGTCTGTAGTTCCAGTTCCAGGCAAATACCAAGGCAAATAAATAAATAAAAAGTGTTTAAAAAAAAAAAAAACACCAAATGCTACACTGTATCAAGGCTAAATTTGATGTAAATTTCACCTTAATTTTTTTAAATTAAAAGTAGAGGCCATCCCACAGAGGAGGGCTTCCCTCTTAATCTGACAGAATGAAATTGGAAATTGTGCAAGGCTGATAGAGGAAATGGAAGCCGGGTCCATCCCTTACCCCAGAACACCAGGTAAGTCCTGAAGAAGGCTAAGAAAATGCCTTGAGTTTCTTCCCCAAGAGCAACATCAGCAAAAGAAAGTGGTGGAGGGTGAGGGCCAGCAGATGGAGATTCAAAGTAGCTCTCAAAGACACAAAATATCCAAGATAGAGGCCCAGAGTGCAGCTTCCCAGCTGAAGCTAACCTGATACCAGCGATGCCTGTGGCAAGTACCCGGCCTCCCTAGGCCAGGCCATGCTTCCCCCATCATAAGGACCCTCTGTGGTCTGCCTGCCAGGACTGGTCTCTAATCCTGAAACATCAGTTAGAGACATACCTGACTGCAGAGCCTCATGAGAGATGCCTGGAGGGTGGAAATGGAAGGATTAGGGAGCTGCCCACGCCAGTGACTGGGCCTGTGGGCCTAAGCACTGACCCCACAGTGTCCCCAGGTAGATGTGGCCTGGCCAGCTGTCATCTCAGTCCCTGAGTAGAGTGTGGCCAGCCACTGAGTACTGTCCCTGTCTTAGCCCATCACGACCTCTTGGTCCTCCCTAGGAGGGTCTTACCAGGGTCTGGGCCTATAAGTGTACCCACACCCACACTACCTCTGTCCCCTGCAGTGATGGCCATGCTACCCAACCCAGGTGCCCAGGCAGAGCAGAGGCCCACCACTTGGCTTTTGCCCACCTAAGCTCAGACTATAAGGTACCTAGATCCCTCTACAGGGCCCCCCACTCTCTCAGAGCTAATGGAGAATAAAGTGAACCCAGGGAGAGGTCCAGAGAGGAACCAGGCTCACTCCCACCCCAGAGCAGGATTCACGTACAGTGCCATACAGACCCGAGCGAGGACACTCACCAGGAACAGACAGAAACAGCAGGAAACAGCGTGGCCCCAGAGCCATGGTGTCTGCCCATAGCAGAGACAGGCCTACCCTCCCCTGCCCAACTCAGGACCTGCCAGGATGGGGTGGGGTAGGAAAGGCCTCACACCTACTGTAGGCCTAGAGGGAGGAGGCTCCCTCCCCACCTCATCCTGTAGCATATCACAGGGAGGGGCTGCCAACTTCATTTGTGAAGGCTACACCCAGCCTTGGCAGCAAAGGCCAGGTCTAAGGACACAGAAGACGACAGGAACAGAATGGGGCCTGTCTGTCCCATTAGAACCTGAAATCTCTTCCCTCAGTGTGGAGGGGTGACAGTACAGCCTTGGTTCCTGCTTCTCCCTTTCTTCAGTCCCTGATCAGAGAGGCCCAGCCCTCTCTAACCATACACCCTCCTCTTCGTCCCTGGTCTCATTTCCAGCCCTGAGTCTCCTAACTCCACCCCAGGTAAACAGAGTCAGACCCTGGGCTGGGCTTCCCATCTGTTTAGAGCCTGTGAGCTGACCAAGGGTGTGACCAGTCAGGAAATTCTCCAGGCTCCAAATTCCAGTCTGGGGTTGGAGGGCCTCACTGATACTTTTTAGTTCAGGAATCCCTGGTTAGATGTGAGGGAACTGACAGTAGAAAATGGCATATCTCTTCTTCAGAATGTGGCTCCACAGAGCCAATTGTGCCTGCTTCTTGCCCACCTGTCCCATGGCTCAAGAGTGCATGCTAAATGTTGGACCTCATGTCAAACAAGTATGCTATCAGCCCACCCTGTGTGACTGGCCTCCCTCAGGTAGCTGCAAACCTAAGAGGGGACTGTTGCAAACGCTGGAGCTGCCCCACAGGTTCATCCCAGGCAGGTAGTGGAGGGAAGGGAGTCATGTGTTCTTACAAACCATCCCAGCCAACCCAAGAGCCTGGTGTCACTCAGGTTTTCACAGAACCAGGTCCTCAATGTCTTGACCCTCTGAACCATCCCCAGGTGACCCACAGGAGAGGATTTCAGCACCCTTACCTGTGACACCTCCTTTTGATTTGTGCTTTCCATCTACATGCACCCTGATATCCGGCTCCCTGCAGGACCTTAACACACACCCCAGATTTGCTCTCCAGACTAAAACCCTCAACCGTGCATGACAGGAATGGGTTCTGTTTCCTCCTGGCAGAAAAGCATGGCACAGACAGCCTGACCCTGGACACACACACACACACACACACACACACACACACACACACACACACGGGTGTGGGAGAGAATATCCAAGTCTCCTTTAATCAGAATCCAAGCAGGGTCAGAGCTGGGGGCTACATCTGTCTAAAGTAGACTGTGCACCTGAGTACCGGCCTCCTGCCGAGACAGAGGGTTTGGGTCCCGCCCTGACAGCTTTTGGGCCTGACCCCTGTAGTCCATAGCAGGAGAAGAAGCCAGTGATTTTATCTGTCAACTGACTCTGAGCTGTGCAGAGCTGCTCTACCAAAGTCAGATAAGAAGCCCAGCAGGAGGCCAGGCTGCCCTCCCTCCCACCTGCCTTTCCTCCTTGCCTCTTACCTGTCCCTGGCTGCTTCTTACCTTGGTCCATGTCCCAGCCTGCATGGGCTCCACTAAAGGAGTGCCATCACCCACCAGCATCCACAGTGACCCTGAGAGAGGGAGACAGTGGGATAGAGAGAGACAAGGGACAGAGTTCCAGCTTTACCTTTGATTTTTGTCATGGGTATGTGTTATGTTTGACACTAAAAATTAAAACTAAGGAGCTGAAGGAAGCTCATCAGAGAGTGACACCCCCCCCCAAGAGATGGCACCAAGCACTGATCAGACAACTGACTTCATTTCCCCATGAGCGCTCGCTCTACCCACGAAAGGGAACTGTCGGCCCTCAGCAGTGATCATAGAAGTAAGGATGTCATTCCCCATCCAATGTTACCGCTAATACAGAACGCTGCAAGACCAGAGGTACAAAGAGGCGGCATTGCTGGCATATGATTATCAAACATAAGTGACATTCCAACAAACAGAATGGGCACCCCAATGAGGCCCACTCATGATCCAACAGTTGCACTGACCAGGAGCAGCCACGAACACCAAGTCCTGAGAAGATAGGATGAGAATACCTCAAAGCAAAGTCCACAGTAGCAGCCAGATGTGCCGCTGCACGAAATTATTTTTGAGCTTTATTCTTTGGGGATAGGGTCTCACATATGCCAGACCGGCCTCAAATCTAATTTGAGGACAAAGATGACCTTGAATTTTTGATCTCCCTCTGCCTTTCCAGGGCTGAGATTGAGGGGTATACTACCACACCTGGCTTGTACAGTGGTGGGGATCAAAGCCAAGGTTTCCTGCATGCTGGGCAAATGAACTACTTCCCCAGGTCCTACCATGTGGAATTCTGGGCAGCAGAGGCCGCAGTGACATGGTCTCTATGCAGAAATGTGATGAGAAGCAATACTGCAGAGGTGTTCCTATTAGGACAGTCTTGGAGCCATCAATGAGGCAAAGAAGATGTCTCTTGTCACTGCAGGGTAAAGATGGCTGGGGGGGGGGTGACTGGCTGTGCTTTGTTTCTTGCCCCTGTTGCAGTTAGCACCTTCCAGCAGGGCCTATCTGTTCAGCAGGTGGATAGAGCGCAGCCTTGCCCACTCCTTTCAGGGTCGTTTTGTATTTAATTTTAATTCTTTTGGAGAAGGGAGATCTATGTGGCCCAGGCTGGTGTCAAGTTCTCACACTATAGTTCTGGTGACAGGGTGTCCTCTCTTTTCATTGGCTCTAATGGCTATTTTATGATGTGCTGGCAGAATGAAGCAGATAGCTGGATAGCCAGGCTGTACTCTGACTGCGCTGGGTCTGGAATGGGACCCACAGGGCAGTGTCAGGAAGCACAGCTTGGGGACCGGGAACCTTTCTAGCTGACAACAGAGTCAAGCATGCCCAGACTCCCAGCAGCCCTCCCACCTCCTACAGGGCCACACAGGCTAGGAGTTTAGTAATGCAGATGCACCTGGGAAGCCCTTGGGACCCTGCTAGAAGTGAATCCTATCAGTCTGTTGCACTTGGCCTGACTTTGCAGCTCCTGACTGGCTTCCTGGGGAATGAACACTCTCCGAAGCCTGTGGAGAGCACAGAACTCAATCCACTGTCCATTTTAGGGTCTTTCAGGTACTGGGGAAACACTCTAAGCTAGGCTCCATCCTCAGTCCTTTGGACATTTTGAGACAGTCTTGTTAAGCTGGCCAGGCTGCCTTTGAACTCACATGACAGTCCTCCTGTCACAGCCTCCCCTGGTGGCTGAAGGCAGGTCTGTGCCTCCAACACCGGGTCTCCCCTTCTTATTGCTTCTGAGCACACACATGTGACACAAGTGTCCTGGGTCTTCTCTGACACAAGTGTCCTGGGTCTTCTCTTGTGGCTGATGCAGTGGCTGAAGGAATCCACAGGAGGTACCTGCCTGGATGCAGGTTGATGGACATTTGGGCCCTTTCCAATTAGGACTCTTAGGAGTAATGCTGTTTTTAACAGTTTGTATTTTATGTGAAAACATGTTTTCTCTTGGAGGAATACCAACTGTGATTGTGAACTCACACAGAATGTTTAAAGAATGCAAGGCTCCCAAATCCAGGGCTACGATTCCATCCTGTTGGCTGTGGTCAGGGCTGGGGTTCTCCTCAGTTCTTGGTATCTACTACTTCAGGAATTCTGGGAAATGTTCAGAGTTTCTTCCCAGGTTTTATTTGCAACAAGGTTTCTTCTGTAGACAAGGATGGTTTCAAATTTGCAGTGAACCTCCTGCCTCAGCCTCCCGAGTGATAGACTTACAAACATTAAGCCACCATGGCTAGCTCTGTGTGCTTTCTTTCTTTGGGGACAGAGCCTCATGGAGCTCCTTGAACCCTGAACCCCCTGTCATCTTCTGAGAGCTGAGATTACAGAGTCACACCACCATGCCAGGTGTCTTACCTTCATTTTTACTGTTGCTTTGATAAAAACATCTAAACAAAAGCAACTTAAGGGTGGAAGTGTTTGTTCTGGTTCCCAGTTCAAGGTCCACTCCATTACTGTGGGGGGGGGTACGTGAGGGAAGCTGTCATGTGACAGTCACAATTCAGAAGCATGCTTCTCAGCTCTTTCGTCATTAGATAGTTCAGGAGCCCATCCAGAGAATGGTGCCTCCTACAGCCCATAGATCTTCCCACCTAAACCAAAGTAAAAAGATAATTCCCTACTGGAATACCTAGAGGCCCTTCTCTCTGGTGATTCTGTCAAGTTGAACATCAGCACTATCGAATGATGTGGGATGTCTTTCTGTACGCTGTGAATATGCTTTATTATCATTGGTTAGTAAAGAAATTGTTTTGGCTTATGGCAGGGCAGCTTAGGGGCAAGTGGGAAATCCAAGCCGAGATAAAGATGGAGCAGGGCAGAGTCCAGGAGACACACCACAGGCTGCTGCCCAGAGGCAAGATGTAATAAAACACAGGTAAAGCCCTGGAGTCACGTGGCAAAACACAGATTATGAAAATGGGTTGAATTAATTAAGTTGTAAGAACTAGTTAGTAATGAGCTTGAGCCATAGGCCAAACAGTTTGTAACTAATGTAAGCTTTTGTGTGATTATTTGGGACTAAGAAGCTGCGGTATTGCAGGTCCAGACCACGGGGTAAGTCAAGCAGACTGGGCTAGAGACTTCTGACTACCATTGAGTTCAGTTATCCTGGGTCTGGGAGTCCAACTCAGTTCCTCCTGCATGTTAGATAACACTCACTCCACCCACTGCACCACACTGCCAGCTCTGTTCTCCATTTCTAATTAGCATTTTTATAGTGGCTAACAGCCATCCTCACTGAAACCTAAGTTTCTTTTTCCCAGTGTGGGAAAGCTGCAATGCCCACACCAGGCAGCTTTCCTGATTCCTTCAGGACACACTCCCCCACATCTGGGAGTCCAGCTTCAGGGGCTCCTCAGAAAGTTCTGTATGTGCCTAGGTATCATCTGTGACAACACATCTTCCTCTTCCTACTGCTCCTCAGGTCAAGGGAGGCAAGCCCTAGCTACCTGAGCAGGACTTTCTGTCTGTCTGGGACCTAATGATCAGGGATGTGGCCAGAGTGCAGAGTACAGGACTTTCCTCAGGTCCAAATCTCAGCTTAGAGTTTGAGGATTCCACTGATACTCTCTAGATCAGGGATCCCCTCTTAGGTGTAGGGAAACTGAGGCTGGGGAGAGTTGTTCAATCCTCCGCCCATATATGACATCATGGATGTGGCTGTTTCGGGCTGGCCTGTCCCACAGCCAAAGCTCAGGATTGCACAGTAGGCCCTGGAAGGTGACTCAACAGTTAAGAGCATGTACTGCTTTTGTAAACAACCCAAGTATGGGTGGCTTACAACGACCTAAGATTCCAGCTCCAGGGCATCTAATGCTTCCTTCCAGACTCTGTATGCACCAGCACTAATGTGCACACATGGGTCTCCCACATTCTTTTTTTTTTTTTTTTAAAAAAAAGATTTATTTATTAGGTGTACAGTGTACAGAAGAGGGTACCTGTTCTCATTAGGAGATCATCGTGAGCCATCATGTGGTTGTTGGGAATTGAACTCAGGACCCCTGGAATAGCAGTCAATATTCTTAACCTCTGAGCCGTCTCTCCAGCCCCTTCCCCATTCTTAAAAATGAAATACATCTTAAAAAAATGCACAGTAAATGTTTGATCTGGTGATGCATGAACCCACTCTGTTTGACATCCAGAGCACTGTCTCCCTCAGGTGGAAGTCTAAGGAGGGAGGTTGAGGCTGTCAGCTCATCCCAGCACAGATGTGTCCCCACACACTATCCCACCTGGTTCAGGAGTCTGGTGTCACCCAGTTTGTGTGTGTGGGTGTCCTTTATGAAGCAGATTCTCCAAGCCCTGAACCCTAGAGCTATCACAGGTCTCCACAGGAGGAACCCTTAGGGTCCTCGCCTGTTCTACTTCTGTTCCCTCTAGTATTAAGGACCTGGTTTCCTCTTCACCTCATCACACTAGATCTCAGGTCAGGTCTGCTGTTCAAGAAGATTCTATCTGTGTATCCGTACATTCCCTCAACAACCGGCGACAAGTGTGGCCTTTGTCCTCACCAGAAGGAAGGACAGAGGGAAGTCACAACCTGGCCGTGGTGACCCCGTCCCAACTACTGGGGTCTCCCAGGGGCATGGGCAAAATAAGTTTGCTGTGGACTACAGTGGCAACTTGCCCTTAGGGCCCTGGCCTTTTGCTTCTGGAAGGCTGTCCCTTTCTCTAGGCTATTCACTTGCCTCAGGCTGCCCTTCGGTCTCAACCAGGAGGGTAGAACATGTATCTGTGAACGGTTGCTGGGCTGAGATGCCTAGCGTAGTGCCTGTGCCCTATCCCAGCCGGGCTGTAGAGCTCCAGGCTTTTAGGGTCTCACCTTTCTCCTCTCTGGGTCCATCACACACACTATCCTTTTCTGTCTCTATGAACAGAAACCTTAAATTCATATGCAGCTTGTAACACTGCAGAGGCTGGCCTTGTGGCGGCTTAAGCTGCATGCCTGAAGCCCAATATTTTGTATCTCAAGCCCGCATGCCACTCTCCGGCGTCTCTGTACCATGGCCCACGTGAGAGACACAACTCAGAAGCTGTTTTGGCTCCATTTCTGTATCTAGAACACTTTTCCAGGTTCCTCAGGCTTTATGTGGATGTATATGCCTCACATTGGAGTGCCATTTGTAGCCAGAGCTTTCTGGCCTGTCTAACCCCAAAGTCCTGACTCACAGTCCTTTGTCCCAAAGAAATACACAGAAGTTTATATTAATTACACACCATTTGGCCTACGGCTAAGGCTTACTGCTAGCCACCTCTTGCATCTTAATTAAGTGTTCTGCTTGCAGGCCAGAAGAGGGCGCCAGATCTCATTACAGATGGTTGTAAGCTGTCATATGGTTGCTGGGAATTGAACTCAGGACCTCTGGAAGAACAGCCAGTGCTGTTAACTGCTGAGCCATCTCTCCAGCCCAACTCATTTCTATTAATCTATGTTTTGCCACGTGGCTTGTGGCTCACCTGTACTTTTACATCCTGCTCTCTAGGCAGCAGCTCGCAGCGTCTCTGTTTGACTCCACTCTCCTTCCCCTTTATGTATGCTTAAATTTCCCACCTGCCTCTAAGCTGCTTTGCCATAGGCCAAAGCAATCCCTTCATTATCCAATGGTAATTCACAGCATACAGACAGACATTCTACATCAAGGGTTCCCTGTGCTGGAGAAAAATTGAGCTGAGATTGATGGGGACCACCTCCTCCCATGGGTATCCACAGAAGGGCCAATTTCTATGACTCATTGAACCATCCCCCAACCCTGTGACATCAGATTTCTGGTTCCCAGGGATTGGTGGCCAGGCGAAGGAGCCTGTGTTCTCCTGGCTGGGACAGATTCTACCTTCCCTGGGCACATCCTCCTAATGTGAGACTATCCAAGGGAGGAAGGCCCTGCTTGTCACAATGTGTAATGCTCAGATACCAAAGCACAGTTAATCATGTACTGGTCACATATTTAACACAGGCTTATAGAGACTGATGGCCATCGGAGGCTGGTGTGGAGGCCAACAGTGTATCTTTTGTTTATCTGAGACATGATCCAATAATCCAGTGCCAGCATGGGACTCACCCTGTGCCTGGGCTGACCCTGAACTCATAATCCTCTGAAGTGTGGGGGTTCCAGGCATGGGCCACCAAGTCTGACTGAGGAGGTATCAGCTTATAGATAATAAGGCTGCTCTCTGTGCCTGTTTCCTTACATCTAATAGAGGCTCCCTCTCCTGGAGGGTCACAGTGGGACCCTCTAACCCCGCAGGGCCTGTGATTTAGAACTGGAGTTGGGGATGGTGGGAAAGTCCCTGGTTCTGGGAACCCCACATCTAATCAGCTTAGTTATCAGGCCCCAACCAGTCTGAGAATGTCAGGAAGGGCCTGCCCTTGCGTGTCCCGTCTGTGGTGAAGACCAGGGGCCTGGACAGATGTGGTGGCGATATTGCAGAGGGGTGTCATGTCATGGGGACTCAGGCCACAGCTGTGGACCTGTCTTTGGCAGGCTCGGTGTGGGTCTTGACACCATGCCTTCTTACTTCTTCTCCTCCCCTCTTCTTCCTCCTCCTCCTCTTCTTCCTCTTCCTTTCCTTCCTCTTCTCCTCCCCCTCTTCCCCTTCTCTTCTCCCTAATACATGATTTTAGGACAGAGTTGCAGTTAATGGAGTTTATTATAACCTAGCAGAGAGATGCCTATTCACCACATGCACCTTTTATTATGATTAACATTCTACATTAAAATGATCCATGCATTGAAGCTAATGAATCAATACCAATCCACTCTACAAGTCTACAGTTATTTAAGGTGGGTTTATTTAATTTTTGGTTTTGTTTGGTTTTGTCTTTTCTTTTTTAGAGGCAGGATTTCTCTATGTAGCTGTGGATGTCCTGAAACTTGTTCTGTAGATCAGGCTACAGTCTACATGATTATAGTATGATCCTATAATGCTCACACAAAAGACCCTCCAGATCTTTGAACTCACAAAGATCTGCCTGCCTCTGCCTCCCTAGTGCTGGTATTAAAGGTGTGTGTCACCAGTGCCTGGCCTCAGTTTAGGATTTAATTCACTTTTCCTCACTATCCACCTTCTGTTACAAGATCTCTGGTGATATTTAATTGCCATGTCTCCTTGTCAGAATCTATTTTTTTTTTTTTTGAGACAGCATCTCTTGTGACCCAGGCTAGTTCTGCAATTACTGTGTAACTGGGACTGACTTTGCGTTCCCTGTCTCTGTCTCCCAAGTGCTGGGATTACAGGTGTGCACCCGGCCTGGCTTTCTGTTTCTTTTGATCATTGTAGCGATTTTGTAAACCACTGGTCAGAGTGTTGCAGCATGCCCCTCTCTTGAGGTTTGCTAGATGTTTCCTTGTAAATTCTGGAGAGAAAAAGAACAGAGGTGAGGTGCCTCTTCCTCATGTTATAGCAAGGTCCCAGCCAACTCTTTTTAAACAAAATCTGTGTTGTTTGCTTTAAGCAGCCTCAAACACACTGTATAGCCAAAGATGACTGAACGTCTGACTCTCCTGCCTCTCTCTCCTAGGTGCTGGGATTATAACTGTGTGCTGCCATATCTGTTGTTGTTGTTTGCTTTGTGGTCTAGGGATTGAACTCAGAGTTATCTGCAAACTGTACCAAACACTTATACCACAAGCCGATATTCTCCTTGCTCATCAGCATTCTGAGTAGTGAGATTATAGAGATGTGTCACAGAGGCTGGGCACATCCCAGAGCCTGGGTACATCCCAGAGACTGGGCACTGGACAAGTGGGGACATGCTGCAGCTTAGGGTCAGCCTTCAGTTCGTCGTAGAACTTTACCTTCTTGCTTCCCATGAGGACCTTGACAGAGGTATGGGGCTGGTCTGCCCTCCCTCTTGCTGACTGTGTCTTCCCTACATAGTGACTGATATGCAACTAATATGATCTATGTTCCTATGAATGTGTGTGTGTCTACACTTGACTCAAATAAATCTCAGATGTAAGTTTTACCGACACTAGAGATTCTTTCTATTATTTTTTTGAGACAAAGTTTCTCTGCATAGTCCTGGCTGTCCTGGAACTCACTTTGTAGACCACGCTGACCTCGAACTCACAGAGATCTGCCTGCTTCTGTCTCCCTAGTGCTGGGATTAAAGACATGTGCCACCACTGCCTGGAGAGATTATTTCTTTAACTGGCTAAAATAAAAGAAGTAAACAAGAAGAGAGATGTCTCATGTGAGCAGATGCGAAGGTTGTCACAAGCTTTTTTTTTTTTTTTTTTTTTTTTAACACAAAAGAAACAAATTTCTTAGGCAAATATGCTCGCAAAGATTCCAAAGTAATGGGTCAACAGCTGGAACCACACCTTTCTACAGGATAAAACATGCTGCAAAAATCAAACTCTAGTTCTGGGTTCTGCACCATCGTGAGGGTGGTCCTCCTTGTACCCTGCGTGAGAGACTAGCATGTGGGTTCATTCCTGCTTGCCTTTTGATCTTTATAATCCTTTATGCTGGCCTCAAACTTGTCAAGCACATGCTGGCAGACATTCATGAGCTCATTCAGGCCTTTCTGAAATGGATCAACAGCTGGAAGTGTACCCCGTGTCTGAATTCGCAAATTAATTTTGCTCTCTGAAGGATGGGTCGTAGTGTAACCACAAAATTCCACTTCTGGGTTCTTCATGATCATGTACCGCAGAGAGTTTCCTAGGGTATGGTCCTCCTCGTGCAGTACAAATGTCACACACTGTCTATTTGTCCCAGCTGCCTGGACCATTTCCAAGGCTGTCTTCCTCTCGCCTTCAGCCATTGAGGTCTTCAATCCTGATATTTTTCTCTCCAGCTCCTGATCCTCTTCCATCGCGGGGACGGCTCCAGAAACTCCTCAGGTGGTGCTAAATGTCTTCCCCATACCTCGAAAGATGCCAGCGAAGCAGGAAGGAAGAAACCTGTCACATGCTTTTAACCTCAGTTCTCCAGAGGCAGAGGTGAGCAGATCTCTGTGAGTTCAAGGTCAGCCTGGTCAACATAATGAAATTCAAGAGAGCCAGGGTTACACAGTGAGATCCTGCTCAAATTATCTGTCCCACCTCCCTGCAAAAGTGACCTCACCAGTTCAATGTAGGGAGCTTTCCCTGTGCCCACAGGCACTATGTGTGGACACCCTAGTTCCAGCTGCTTATTTAATCAGAACTGGTTTTGTCAGAGTTTTGTTTTGTTTTGTTTTGCTTTTTAATACTCTTAAAATGCACTCAGGCTAGGGGGAGGGCTCAGTTAGTCAAGTGCTTGCTAAGTAGGCTGAGAATCTGAGTATGATCCTATAATGCTCACACAAAAAGCTGGGAGAGGTGATGTGCCCCTGTCATCCTAGGGCCGGGGAAGTGGATACAGGTGGATGCCTGAGGATTGTTGGCCAGCCAGTCTAGCTAGTCCATTCAGTGAGCCAGTGAGAGACTGTCTCGGACAGGAAGGAAGGAAGGAAGGAAGGAAGGAAGGAAGGAAGGAAGCAAGGAAGGAAACAGTGAACAGTGCTTGAGGAATGACTCATGTGTAGACATGCACATCTGTACTTACACATATATAAACATGCACACACACAATTTGATACAGCCACAAACTTCAGAAAAGCCACGTGTCTGCTCTGGTCCAAAAATTTCATTTCTAGACCACTTAAGAGTTTGGACTATGTGACAGACCTTCAGAATTTCACTAGCAGCTTTAAAAAAAGGTGTGTAGGGGGGTGCAGAATGTTAGTCTGGGGAGATGGCTCAGAGGTTGAGAGCACTGGCTGCTCTTCCAGAGGTCCTGAGTTCAATCCACATGGTGACTCACAACCATCTGTAATGAGATCTGGTGCCCTCTGTTCTGGTGTGCAGGCATACATAATAAATAATACTTATTTTTTTTTGAGGGAGAATACTTGACTGTGGTGCTGCCCTCCAGCCACCTGAGTCAAAACACGGCTAAGGACACACTAACAGGATTCTCAGACATTGTTTGGCACCCATCTTCCACCTCAGTGGGAACGCGAAGCAGAAGGAGCCAGACCAGAATCCCAGGCTGTACTTGGTCTCGCTCCTATCTCTTCCAGTGGGACGTGGACCCCTGGACTAGTCAGTCCCTTTCTTGGGATTTTTCTGACCCCAAAGCTTCTGAGAACGGCATTTTGTAAATGCTGCTCAAGCAGGGATTTCCCATACTTTTCGCATTTAGACTGAAGTCAGACATCTGATGCTAACATCACAGATATGACTCTGAATTCCAGGGTCTTATCAAATGCCTGCCGTTTCCGTTCCTGGTCTTCGCTTTTTGTTGTTTGATAAGAAGTCTTAAGCTTCCCCTGCAGATGCTCTCTGTCCCCTACTAATTACCCAAGCACTTAGCCACACACGTAGGGGAGAGGGCAGAATTCTACTTGATTTCTTATCACAATTTCAGTCGTTTATTTACTTGTCTATAACTACATTGATGAGTCTATATTAGCCAATGAATCTCCACATATTTCTTTCCCCTAGTTTCTGTTTGCTATGCAGGATTCTGATGGGGCTCTGGGGCATCCTGCAAACCAGATTCTGTATTTAGGCTCTCGTTCTATCTCCTCTAAGTGATTTAATTATGCAAAATAATTTCAGGCTCCTATTACACTTCCTCTGATCCCGAAACCTCTCCATGAAGTCCAGCTCCTTTCGATGGTAAATGGTATCTAGAAATCCATATCTGGGGATGGATGATACTTGTAGCTCTGGAATGTTTGCCCTTTTGTCCGTTCTCGGGGTCAATGCTAGGGAACACACATGTGTGTTCACATAATGCACAGATACATATGTGAGCTCATGCAATGCACATGGGCACACACAGTGTCAAGTGAACTCCTTGTCTGAGGAGACCCAAACAAACTCAAATCCCCTCCTTATAAGAGCACTTATGACAGACTAAAGTATAATTCCAAAGTCAGACTTGGGGACCCAGTGAGTTTCTTGGACTTGCATACAGAACAAGATAAGGGAGGGTGACTCCAAAGTTGTCGCACCACCTGACATTCTCACCTCAACATGGACAAAGATCCCCCCCCAGTTAACCTTCAATATTATATGTACAGCAGCACCTCCCCAGTCCACGAGGCTATGTGCACTTAGGGTACAATTGCATGCAAATAAATGGCCAGAAAGTGCAATGACCATCTTTAACCCTTTCTACTATGAAGGAATAAACAGTCAAGACTGACCTCAGAAGACTCTTGTGTTTGTTTTTAATGATTTATTTATTTTTATTTTATATGCATTGGTGTTTTGTCTGTCTGTATGTCTGTGTGAGGGTGGTATGGAATTCCATGGGACCAGAGTTACAGACAACTATGAGCTGTCATGTGTTTACTGGGAATTGAACCCGGGTCCTCTGGAAGAACTGCCGATGCTCTTAACCTCTGAGCCATCTCTCCAGCCCTTGGGAGGCTCCTGTAAGCAGTTATAGCTGTCCTCATAAAAATGATGGCAGGACAGCGCTCCGTAACACATGTCATGTATACCACAGCCGTGCTCACAGACTCACCTCATTTCTGTGTTTCTGTAGCTACAATGGAAACTGCAAGCTCTTGGTTATAATTCTCCCCGAAAGGGTCACCCAGGTTTATGTCTTTCTCATCTTAGGCTGCTGGTCAACATTCCCCTTCTGCTCCAGGACAAAGGTCACACACTGGGTAAGTTTATGGCCCCAGCAGCCCTGGTTCTCCATCCAGCAGCCTCTGCAAAGTCCTGCCTTTTCTCTCCAGGAGGGAAACTGAGGTTTAGAGTGTAATTACCCGTCAAGGTCTCAGGTAGAGGGTCTGCCCACCCTGCCTCACCCAGTTTATGTTTTCTCACCTTTGTGAGGTCCCTAACTGTGCCTGGGTTCAACGTCAACACGTAAGAGTCAGGTGGCATGGAGTTAGCATTGCACAGTAGGCTGGTCCAGCAGGCGCTCCACAGCCTCCTTCCTCTCTGGCACGCCATCTTCTGGAGACACAGAGAACTGTGTTAGGAGGAGCGAACCAGGCTTTGTTGGTGGTAACTCTGGATGGTTGTAGCATAGGAAGGCCTCAGGGTTTCCCAAATGCAGGGATGCTCTGGTTTAGCAAGGCCACAATCAGCTTTCAATCATACTTTATCAGCATCTGGAAAATAAACTCGGAAGTCTGTACCATTTACTAGCGATAACTGTGAGGGTGACACATTGCCTTGTATTGTGGTTACTTTAAACCATCAATTATTTTCAGTTACATTTGGAAAGTTCATGCTTAAAGATCTTTTCATTTCTTCAATGTCCCGATGCATATCTAGATCCTGACATCTCTTACCATATTCTCTTCCTGTGGCGGAACTTCTTTCTCTCAGATTCTAGGATAGCAGAGACACTGGCAACACATTTCCTCTGAATCTGTGAGGCTGAGAAGGCCCTGCTCTCTCTCTCTCTCTCTCTCTCTCTCTCTCTCTCTCTCTCTCTCTCTCTCTCTCCCCTAAGACAGGTTCTCTCTATGTAGCTCTGGCTGTCCTGGAACTCATTTGTGGACCAGGCTGGCCTCAAACTCACAGAGATCTGTCTGCCTCTGCCTTCCAAGTGCTGAGATTAAAGGCATGTGTCACCACCATCCAGCTAAGCCTTTCTCTTGCTATGTAGTTGAAACAGCAACCATCATTCTGGGATTATACCTGTGGGTCACCACAGTCACCCCCTCACATTAGCTACTGATTGGTTAATCTCTTGGACCTGAACCAATCAGAATTCTTTGGAATTGATTCAATGGTGCCTGTAGGCCCTAACCCCTCTTGGCCATCCAGGCTTGGAGCCTCCTGTGTGTCCCCCCCCCCACCCTCTGGATCCCTCCAGTTCTGTCTAGTCAGCGCCCTGTTTGAGTGCACTGGGGCATCTTGTTAGAAAGGGGGCCCAAGGAGTCCAGTTGAATATACCTCTGGACAGGACTATCCTCACAGGAAGCCAGGTGGTGGCAGTGGGGACCAAGTCAATGATGAACTGAAGCTCGAGGTGAGGAGAGACCTGCAGACCAGAGAAGCCAGGTGGCGGGGTGGATGGGCAGGCAGGACGGTGGCCATCCCTGGCCCTGGAGGGGTACAGGGAAGCTATCCCCTGGTGGAGTGTCTTTTGAGGAAAGGCTGGTAGCCTCTTCTTAGATTCCCCTTCTCTGCATGTGTTGTCCCTCCGATGAAATGTTCAGCTTATCAGATTCTTGATAAGTAGCTTTCTGTGTCTAGAGCTGGGCAGATAAGGCCTAGGTCACACTGTGGCATTTATCTGTAGAGTTGGGCCTCATAGGCAGCAGGGACCCTTGGGCTGGGACACTTGGTCATGTTCTCTGCCAAGGCTGACTCCTATTCTGATAAAGGACCTCTCTCTCTCTAAAACTGTCCAGGAAGGCTGAGCCTGACCCTGAGGACTTGGATGAATAACATTGTTACCCTTACTCCTTTTGGGGTGGCTGACAGGCATTATCTCCTGCCATGTATCCCTCTTGGAAAATGTGGTAGAGTGTGTCAACATGTCATTATAGGGTGACACTGAGCTAGGAGCTTTTCAAAGACCTCTTCTGAATCCCTGGTTAGGGGACAAGGTCCTCACCTCAACAGTTGGAAAGAGTGTCATCTCAGTGAGGTAGGGGACTCATCTGAGAAGGACCCTCAGTGTGCAGTGCTCTGCCCATGCTGTGACCCCCTGGATCCTCCAATACAAAGAGCAGAGCTGGTGGACCCTGAGCAGAGACCAGCTGGATCTCAGAATCCTGCCTTCCAAGGACAAAACACCAAGGTCCCATGTGGGGTGTGCCACTCACTGGTCCTCTGGCTACGCATTCCATCTTGTGACTTGTGGGCATCAGGGTGGGGGAAGCGTTCGTTACATGGGGGCCTTTGATCTGAATCATTTCCTTCATGTCTGCATTGGAGGGTGGTGTGCTCCTCCCATCATGCACTCTGGTCTAGAAAAATAAAAGGCAGAGCTCAGCAGATAGAGCAGAGAGGGCTAGGGACCGACAAGGTAGAAGACCCCAGACTCCCTGGCTAACCCTACCCTCCATTTCATGGGCCCTGGCTCCATTCTGGACTTGATACTCTGTCAACCCCAGTCCTGCCCTGTCTCCCAGCTTGACTCAAGCCGAATTCCTCACTGTTTCCAGATGCTGAGGCTGTTGCTGCTGATGCTATTCCTCCTGGCGAGCCAGTTGCATGCTGCCCCTCGTGAGTCCTGCCTCGAAACCTTCCCCTCCCTCTTCCTGACCTTCACAGGCCACAGGCTATGGGAGAATTTGGAGGATCCCAGGGATCAGTACAGGGAGGGGCAAGCCAGGGTGCTGAGGTTGCCCCCTTGTCCTTTTCCAGGCCCTGCTAAGCAGCGGGCAGGCATCGTGGGAGGGGAGGAGGCTTCCGAGGATAAGTGGCCCTGGCAGGTGAGCCTGAGATGTTATAATGAAGAGTCAGGATACTGGGAACACTTGTGCGGAGGCTCCCTCATCCACCCACAGTGGGTGCTCACAGCAGCACACTGTGTAGGACCGTGAGTTTCCCTGGGCCTGGCATGGAGGGTGGGGGCATGGGATCAAGATTTCTCCCGTGGTCCCCAGTATTCCTGAGGCTTCAGGTCCAGGCTGGAGCCTCCCAAACAGGGCTGTATTTTTCCAGGAACATCCAAAGACCAGAGTTCTTCCAGGTGCAGCTTCATGAGCAGTATCTATACTATGAGGACCACTTGCTGCTTGTGAACCGGATCATTGTACACCCTAACTATTACGTGGTCCAGAATGGGGCAGACATTGCCCTGCTGGAGCTCGAGGCCCCTGTGAATGTTTCCACTCGTGTCCATCCCATATCCCTGCCCCCTCCTGTGGAGACGTTCCCCTCAGGGACGTCATGCTGGGTGACAGGCTGGGGTGACATTGATTATCATGGTATGTGGCAGGGATGGCTGCCAGTGGGTTGGTCAGAGACTGGGTCTCTCCCAGCCCCAACTCTGGAGGGTGGGTGGAAAGGGGTTCCCAGGATTGGCAGGGATGGTTGCTGATGAGCTTCCACTAAAAGCTGCATCTTTCTCACAGTGGCTCTCCCGCCACCTTTTCCCCTGAAGCAAGTGAAGGTACCCATTGTGGAAAACAGTCTCTGTGATCATAAGTACCACACTGACCTCTTCACAGGGGACAATATTGTCATTGTTCGCGATGACATGCTGTGTGCTGGAGATACTGGGAGTGGCTTCTGCGAGGTGGGTCCTGTACCCCCCATCCCCCCATGCGCCCCCACCCCATTGAGTTTCCATATGGCATTATAACCCTTGTTTTCTCCAGGGTGATTCAGGGGGGCCGCTGGTCTGCAAAGTCAAGGGTACCTGGCTGCTGGCAGGTGTGGTCAGCTGGGGTGAGAGCAGAGAAAACTCAAGCTATCCTGGCATCTACACCCGGGTGACCTACTACTTGGAGTGGATTCACAGCTATGTTCCTAAGAACTCCTGAGCTGCTTCCCAAGTCAGAGAGGATCAGGACACTGTCGTCTTTAACTCAATGCTTCCTACCCAGGAGGAACCCCAGCCTTCATGTCCTTCTGCCTCCCCTGACCCTCTGAGCCCCTGGCCACTCCTATCCCCTCTGCTTCCGGTCCCAGGTGGCTACAGTGGGTTCTCACTCTCTTCTGTGGCTCAATAAACTACATGAAACCAGCTATGGGGGTTAGTGTTCTCATTGTGGGAGTCACTGGGGCAAATTGTGTACCTTGGCAAGGCTGTGATGCCCTTGTTGTGGGGTCCTACTCATGGGATTGGCATACTGTATCAGGAGTGGGCCTCCTCACCAGCCCGTCCCCAAGATTAACCTCTTTCCACACAAGTACACTTTTAAAAAGTTATTTTAAACACATGTCAAACATATGCTTCTTTGCAGGCATAGTGGCACATGCCTTTAGTTCCAGAACTCAGGAAGCAGAGACTGATGCATCTTTGTGAGTTCAAGGTCAGCCTGGTATACAGAGTGAGTTCCAGGACAGCTAAGGCTATTCAGAGAAGCCTGTCTTTAAAAACAAAACCAGAAACAAAACAAAAAAAAAAAAACAGTAAACAAGGGGGCTGGAGAGATGGCTCAGGTTGAGCACTGGCTGCTCTTCCAGAGGTCCTGAGTTCAGTTCCCAGCAATCACATCATGTTAGTCTTCTCTTTTCACCCACTTTGTGTGGGCTCTGGGCATCAAACTCAAGCTATCAGGCTGTACTGGCCAGCACCTTGGCCAATGGAGCTGTCTTGTGTTGCACAAATTCTGGTTGTAATAAATGAAACTCAGAGCCAGATATCGGGGAAAGGCTGGAATATCAGAGAGAGGAAACGCCACAGTCAAATCTCCCCCAGCTATCTTCCAGCTTCCACAGCCTTGGCCCTCATCACTGCTTCTGCCTAATCTGTCTCCCTACGCCTGCCTTAAAAACCTTCTTCCCCCAGTTGTTTCACATCCAGGTTAAGATTGAAGGTGTGGGATACTACTATTTGGTAGTTAGCTTTGAACACACAGAAACACAGAAAGATCTCTGTCTCTGGAGTTATGGGATTAAAGGCACAGGTCACCATTCCCCAGTCCCCCCACCCCATTGTGGTGGGATTAAGGTGTGAGTTACCACTCTCTGATTCTCCTGGATTGACTGTGGGTGGATCTCTAATATTCCAGATTGGTTTTATTAAATATGTAACATATCACCATAATCTTGCCTGTGTATAAGCTTATTTCTTTTATGTGAGAGGCATCATGTCCTTAACACATGAAAGGCAACATTGTCACCTCACTGCAACAGGACCAAGAAACAAAGCACAGCCAGTCCCCCCCCCCAGCCATCTTTACCCTGCAGTGACAAGAGACATCTTCTTTGCCTCATTGATGGCTCCAAGACTGTCCTAATAGGAACACCTCTGCAGTATTGCTTCTCATCACATTTCTGCATAGAGACCATGTCACTGCAGCCCCTGCTGCCCAGAATTCCACATGGTAGGACCTGGGGAAGTAGTTCAGTTGGTAGCATTTGCCCAGCATGCAGGAAACCTTGGCTTTGATCCCCACCACCGTACAAGCCAGGTGTGGTAGTATACCCCTCAATCTCAGCCCTGGGAAGGCAGAGGGAGATCAAAAATTCAAGGTCATCTTTGTCCTCAAATTAGATTTGAGGCCAGTCCGGCATATGTGAGACCCTATCCCCAAAGAATGAAGCTCAAAAATAATTTCGTGCAGCGGCACATCTGGCTGCTACTGTGGACTTTGCTTTGAGGTATTCTCATCCTATCTTCTCAGGACTTGGTGTTCGTGGCTGCTCCTGGTCAGTGCAGCTGTTGGATCATGAGTGGGCCTCATTGGGGTGCCCATTCTGTTTGTTGGAATGCCACTTATGTTTCATAATCATATGCCATCAATGCCGCCTCTTTGTACCTCTGGTCTTGCAGCGTTCTGTATTAGCGGTAACATTGGATGGGGAATGACATCCTTACTTCTATGATCACTGCTGAGGGCCGACAGTTCCCTTTCGTGGGTAGAGCGAGCGCTCATGGGGAAATGAAGTCAGTTGTCTGATCAGTGCTTGGTGCAATCTCTCGGGGGAGGAGGTGTCACTCTCTGATGAGCTTCCTTCAGCTCCTTAGTTTTAATTTTTAGTGTCAAACATAACACATACCCATGACAAAAATCAAAGGTAAAGCTGGAACTCTGTCCCTTGTCTCTCTCTGTCCCACTGTCTCCCTCTCTCAGGGTCACTGTGGATGCTGGTGGGTGATGGCACTCCTTTAGTGGAGCCCATGCAGGCTGGGACATGGACCAAGGTAAGAAGCAGTCATGGACAGGTAAGGGGCAAGGAGGAAAGGCAGTTGGGAGGGAGAGCAGCCTGGCATCCTGCTGGGCTTCTTATCTCTGCACAGCTCAGAGTCAGTTGACAGATAAAATCACTGGCTTCTTCTCCTGAGTGGGCTACAGGCGTCAGGCCCGAGAGCTGTCAGTTTGGAACCCAAACCCTCTGTCTCGGCAGGAGGCCAGTAACCAGGTGCACAGGCTACTTTAGACAGATGTAGCCCCCAGCTCTGACCCTGCTTGGATTCTGATTAAAGGAGACTTGGATATTCTCTCCCACACCCGTGTGTGTGTGTGTGTGTGTGTGTGTGTGTGTGTGTGTGTGTGTGTGTGTGTGTCCAGAGCCAGGCTGTCTGTCCCATGCTTTTCTGCCAGGAGGAAACAGAACCCATTCCTGTCATGCACGGGGTCGGGGGTTTTAGTCTGGAGAGCAAATCTGGGGTGTGTGTTAAGGTCCTGCAGGGAGCCGGATATCAGGGTGCATGTAGATGGAAAGCACAAATCAAAAGGAGGTGTCACAGGTAAGGGTGCTGAAGTCCTCTCCTGTGGGTTACCTGGGGATGGTTAAGAGGGTCAAGACACTGAGGACCTGGTTCTGTGAAAACCTGAGTGACACCAGGCTCTTGGGTTGGCTGGGATGGTTTGTAAGAACACATGACTCCGTTCCCTCCACTGCCTGCCTGGGATGAACCTGTGGGGCAGCTCCAGCGTTTGCAACAGTCCCCTCTTAGGTTTGCAGCTACCTGAGGGAGGCCAGTCACACAGGGTGGGCTGATAGCATACTTGTTTGACATGAGGTCAAGCATTTAGCATGCACTCTTAAGCCATGGGTAGGTGGGCAAGAAGCAGGCACAATTCGCTCTGTGGAGCCACATTCTGAAGAAGAGATATGCCATTTGCTCCTGTCAGTTTCCTCACATCTAATCAGGGATTCCTGACCTAAAAAGTATCAGTGAGGCCCTCCAACCCCATTTGGATCTGGGAGAATTTCCTGACTGGTCACACCCTTGGTCAGCTCACAGGCTCTAAACAGATGGGAAGCCCAGCCCAGGGTCTGACTCTGTTTATCTGGGGTGGAGTTAGGAGACTCAGGGCTGGAAATGAGACCAGGGACGAAGAGGAGGGTGTATGGTTAGAGAGGGCTGGGCCTCTCTGATCAGGGACTGAAGAAAGGGAGAAGCAGGAACCAAGGCTGTACTGTCACCCCTCCAAACTGAGGGAAGAGATTTCAGGTTCTAATGGGACAGACAGGCCCCATTCTGTTCCTGTCGTCTTCTGTGTCCTTAGACCTGGTCTTTGCTGCCAAGGCTGGGTGTAGCCTTCACAAATGAAGTTGGCAGCCCCTCCCTGTGATATGCTACAGGATGAGGTGGGGAGGGAGCCTCCTCCCTCTAGGCCTACAGTAGGTGTGAGGCCTTTCCTACCCCACCCCATCCTGGCAGGTCCTGAGTTGGGCAGGGGAGGGTAGGCCTGTCTCTGCTATGGGCAGACACCATGGCTCTGGGGCCACGCTGTTTCCTGCTGTTTCTGTCTGTTCCTGGTGAGTGTCCTCGCTCGGGTCTGTATGGCACTGTACGTGAATCCTGCTCTGGGGTGGGAGTGAGCCTGGTTCCTCTCTGGACCTCTCCCTGGGTTCACTTTATTCTCCATTAGCTCTGAGAGAGTGGGGGGCCCTGTAGAGGGATCTAGGTACCTTATAGTCTGAGCTTAGGTGGGCAAAAGCCAAGTGGTGGGCCTCTGCTCTGCCTGGGCACCTGGGTTGGGTAGCATGGCCATCACTGCAGGGGACAGAGGTAGTGTGGGTGTGGGTACACTTATAGGCCCAGACCCTGGTAAGACCCTCCTAGGGAGGACCAAGAGGTCGTGATGGGCTAAGACAGGGACAGTACTCAGTGGCTGGCCACACTCTACTCAGGGACTGAGATGACAGCTGGCCAGGCCACATCTACCTGGGGACACTGTGGGGTCAGTGCTTAGGCCCACAGGCCCAGTCACTGGCGTGGGCAGCTCCCTAATCCTTCCATTTCCACCCTCCAGGCATCTCTCATGAGGCTCTGCAGTCAGGTATGTCTCTAACTGATGTTTCAGGATTAGAGACCAGTCCTGGCAGGCAGACCACAGAGGGTCCTTATGATGGGGGAAGCATGGCCTGGCCTAGGGAGGCCGGGTACTTGCCACAGGCATCGCTGGTATCAGGTTAGCTTCAGCTGGGAAGCTGCACTCTGGGCCTCTATCTTGGATATTTTGTGTCTTTGAGAGCTACTTTGAATCTCCATCTGCTGGCCCTCACCCTCCACCACTTTCTTTTGCTGATGTTGCTCTTGGGGAAGAAACTCAAGGCATTTTCTTAGCCTTCTTCAGGACTTACCTGGTGTTCTGGGGTAAGGGATGGACCCGGCTTCCATTTCCTCTATCAGCCTTGCACAATTTCCAATTTCATTCTGTCAGATTAAGAGGGAAGCCCTCCTCTGTGGGATGGCCTCTACTTTTAATTTAAAAAAATTAAGGTGAAATTTACATCAAATTTAGCCTTGATACAGTGTAGCATTTGGTGTTTTTTTTTTTTTTAAACACTTTTTATTTATTTATTTGCCTTGGTATTTGCCTGGAACTGGAACTACAGACAGTTGTTAGCTGCCACGTGGGTGCTGGGAATCGAACCCGGGTCCTCTGGAAGAGCAGACGGTGCTCTTAACCACTGAGCCATCTCTCCAGCCCCGGTTTTTTTTTTTTAACTCATTTTCAGTGTTTTGTGACATTATCTATCTAGTTCCAAACATCACTCTAAAAAGAAACCCCTCTCTTTCTAGAGAGGTATCCCCTCCACCCGCCTCCTTATCCAGCCTCTCCAAACCATCTTTCTAAGGAGCCCACTATATTCTATGTTCTATAGTGTTCAGACACCAAGATCCCTGGGCTTACTACTTTTAGGGCAGCCTTTAGGGGTCAAACAACCCTTTTACTGGGGGTGCCTAAGGCCACATGCATATAAGATATTTATATTAGAATTCATAACAGTAGCAAAATTACAGCTATGAGATAGAAATGAAATAATTTTATGGCTGGAGGGGTCACCACAACATGAGGAACTGCATTAAAGGGTCACAGCATTAGGAAGGTTGAGAACCACTGTTCTAGGCCATTGCTACAATGCTTGGGTGAAGGGCAGGGACATCAGGGCTCCTCAAGATGCTAAGGTGTGGGAATCATGGAGGGCTCCTAGAGGAAAGAGATTGGCCAGAATGCCAGTCTCTGGGATTCCCTAGCCAACAGTGCCTCCTCTGGATCAGGGTGTGGCCAGCCCCAGGTTTCACATGCAGGAAGTCGAATTGTGGGAGGCCATGCTGCTTCAGCTGGCACTTGGCCATGGCAGGCTAGCCTCCGTCTGCGGAAGGTGCATGTGTGCGGAGGGTCCCTGCTCAGCCCAGGATGGGTGCTCACAGCAGCCCACTGCTTCACTGGGTGAGTGATCCAAAGCTTGACTGCCTGGGCTTATGGGACAGTGACAGCAAACAGGTCCTTGCATAGCCTCTGACTCACACCCTTGAGTCCAAGATTTCCTCTTCAATAAAGAAAATTACATTAAGGTCCACCCACATGAAGTGGCAGTATGCAGCCTAAGTGGGGGTGGGGTCCCTCTCCCACATCTGCTAATACATGGCAAGGAACACTTTGCCTACATTGGCTTGAGGGGATCGCGGCCACCTAGCCAGTCTGTATTCGGGAAGTATCCTAAACCTAGTCAGCTCAAAGCTCCTCTCAACTCATACTTCCAGAACTGCCTTTCCCTGTTTTAGGACAGTTGCTGCGCCCCAGCCTGCTGGACCCCTTCCAGCTAGAGGTAACAGGCACACAGGCTGTTGTCCTTGGGCCCTGAAGTAAGAGGCACTGCCAGGCTCAAGTCCCGTGTACACAGCAGTTATTACTGTGTCCAGGGCTGAGGACAAGTGGAACACTGGACATTGGCAGAGGGTGGTAGGTGGGTTAGTCGTTGTTTGAGGGGGGCATTTACATCTCCCCCTGCCTCCCAGGTCTGTGAACTCATCTGATTACCAGGTGCACCTTGGAGAGCTGAAGATCACCCTGTCTCTCCATTTCTCCACCGTAAAGCAAATCATCCTGTACTCCAGTCCCCCAGGACCACCAGGGTCCAGTGGAGACATTGCCCTGGTACAGCTGGACACCCCTGTGGCCCTCTCCAGCTGGGTGCAGCCTGTGTGTCTCCCAGATGCCTCAGCTGACTTCTACCCAGGGATGCGGTGCTGGGTGACAGGCTGGGGCCATACACGGGAGGGAGGTAAGGAGCCCTTTCTGTAACCCTCTTCCCCCATGGGAGGAGGCAAGGGCCACCTGGTGCTACTGCTTGCTCCTGGTGGCCACACCTGCTCCTTCTACAAGCCAATCACATATTGGTCTCCACTGAGATCCATGTCTGACCCACAGACAGGGGCTGACGAGACCAACATGGAGGGGGGCTGGTAACTGCACCAGGGATGTGCCTGCCACTTGCTCACTTCCTGAAGTATAGGGCTGGTTATTCAACCTCCTCCTGAACCTTCTTTTCTCAGTACCTCTGAAGCCTCCATACAACCTGCAGGAGGCAGAAGTCGCTGTGGTGGATGTAAAGACCTGCAGCCAGGCTTATAGCAGCTCCGATGGCGCCAGCATCCAGCCAGACATGCTGTGTGCCCAGGGCCCTGGGGATGCCTGCCAGGTGAGCTGGCTGGGAACACGGAGGGATGGCACAGCCTGAAGTGTAATGAGGATCCCCAAGTCCTTGATATACCATCCTCATTCTGACATGTCCTGCAGGATGACTCTGGAGGGCCATTAGTCTGCCAGGTGGCTGGGACCTGGCAGCAGGCTGGCGTGGTCAGCTGGGGTGAGGGCTGTGGCCGCCCAGACCGGCCTGGAGTCTATGCTCGAGTTACTACCTACAGAAACTGGATCCTCCACCACATCCCAGAGTTAGGGGGCTCAGGAATACAAGAGCCTTCCTGGATTCCCCTCCTGGCTGGCCTCTTCTTGCCCAGCCTCTTCCTGCTGCTGGTCTCTGGAGTCCTGATGGTCAAGTGCTGGCTGGGGAGATCCTGGCCAGGTTCCACATCCCACCCAACGTCAGACCTCTGACTCAGGGGTCACAACCCAAGTGTGTTTCTTAAATAAGTTAGTGTTTATTCAGCTTTGCTCTGCCCCTCCCCTCCCCTCATCTTTGACTTAGGAAGCCAAGTTTTCTGCATTGGATTATTGCGACGTTTAACCTGAATGTGTAAACAGGTGACAAAGCAAATGGATGGCAGATGAATGTCAAGGCCGAAGGCCAGGGATGAAATGGGAAGCCCCACTCAGTTGGGACTGTGATGTCTTATTGCACGGGTCAGTACTCCTTGGTGAC
>PVIH01021905.1:0-28523 GCA_004025045.1 Sigmodon hispidus | reverse complement strand
GGACAGCTTTCTGGACAGGTACCATCTACCAAAATTAAATGAAGATCAGATTAATTACCTAAACAGGCCTATAACCCTTAAGGAAATTGAAGCTGTCATTAAAAACCTCCCCAAAAATAAAAGCCCTGGTCCAGATGGTTTCAGTGCCGAATTCTACCAGACATTCAAAGAAGAATTACTACCTTTACTCCTCAAACTATTTCACACAGTAGAAACCGAAGGAATATTGCCAAATTTCTTTTATGAGGTCATAATTACCCTAATACCCAAGCCACTCAAAGACACAACAAAGAAGGAGAACTACAGACCAATTTCTCTCATGAATATTGATGTGAAAATTCTCAACAAAATTTTGGCAAACCATATACAACAATGTATAAAAGATATCATCCACCACGACCAAGTAGGCTTCATCCCAGAATTGCAGGGGTGGTTTAACATATGGAAAACTGTAAATGTTATCAATCATATAAACAAACTAAAGGAACAAAACCACATGATCATATCCTTAGATGCAGAAAAAGCCTTTGACAAAATCCAATACTCCTTTATGATAAAAGCTCTGGAGGGATCAGAAATACAGGAAAGATATTTGAATAAAATAAAGACAATCTACAAGAAGCCAACAGCTAACATAAAACTTAGTGGAGAAAAACTGAAAGCAATCCCACTCAAATCAAGAACTAGACAAGAATGTCATCTTTCCTCTTATCTATTAAATATAGTTCTCAAAGTTTTCGCTAAAGCAATAAGAGAACAAAAGGAGATTAAGGGGATACAAATTGGAAAAGAAGAAGTGAAACTATCTCTATTTAGAGACGATATGATTGTGTACATAAGTAACCCACAAAATTCTACCAGGAACTTCTATAGCTGCTAAACACCTTCAGCACTATAGCAGGATATAACATTAACTCAAAGAAATCAGTAACCCTCTTACACATTAAAGATAAAAGGGCTGAAAAAGAAATAAGGGAAACATCACCTTTTATAATAGCTGCAAATAGTATTAAATGCCTTGGAGTAACTATAACCAAAGAAGTAACAGATCTATTTGACAAAAATTTTAAATCACTGAAGAAAGAAATTGAAGAGGATATCAGAAAATGGAAGGATCTCCCATGTTCCTGGATAGGTAGGATCAACATAGTAAAAATGGCAATTCTACCAAAAGCAATCTACAGATTCAATGCACTGCACATCAAAATCCCAACACAAATTTTTTGCAGACCTTGAAAGAACAATAGTCACTTTCATTTGGAATAACAGGAAAGCCAGGATTGCCAAAACAGTTTTACTCAACAAAAGAACCTCATGAGGTATCACCATCCCTGACTTCAAGTTATACTATAGAGCTACAGTAATAAAAACAGCCTGGTACTGGCATAAAAACAGATTTGTGGACCAATGGAATAGAATTGAGGATCCAGACATTAACCCAAAAACTTATGAACTCCTGATCTTTGACAAAGAGGCCCAAAACATTCAATGGAAAAAATAGAGTATATTTAACAAATGGTGTTGGCATAGCTAGATGGAAGTGTGCAGAAAAATGCAAATAGATCCGAGCCTGTCACCCTGCACAAAACTCAAATCCAAGTGGATCAAAGACCTCAACTTAAACCCAGCCACTTTGAACTTCATAGAAAAGAAAGTGGGAAATACACTTCTGCGAATTGGCTCAGGCGACCACTTCCTAAATATAACACCAGTGGCACAGACACAAAGACCAACAATCAATAAGTGGGATCTCCTGAAGCTAGGAAGCTTCTGCAAAGCCAAGGACACTGTCAATAGGACAAAACAACAGCCTACAAAATGGGAAAAGATTTTCACCAACCCTACAAGTGATAGAGGACTGATCTCTAAGATATATAAAGAGCTCAAGAATCTAGAGCCCAAAACCTTGAATAACCCAATCAAAAAATGGGGTACAGACCTAAAAAGGGAATTCTCAGCAGAGGAACTATGAATGGCTGAAAGGCACCTGAAAAAGTGCTCATCATCTTTAACCATCAGAGAAATGCTAATCAAAACAACTTTGAGATACCACCTAACACCTGTTAGATTTGGATAAGATAAAAGGCACAGATGACAGCCTATGTTGTAGAGGATGCAGAGCAAGGGGAACACTCCTCCATTTTTGGTGGGAGTGTAAGCTTGTTCAGCCACTTTGGAATGCAATATGGCAGTTTCTCAGAAAATTAAGAATCAATCTCCTCAAGGACTCAGCAATACCACTTCTGGGTGTATACCCTAAAGAGGCACATTCACACTCCAAAAGTATTAGCTCAACTATGTTCATAGCAGCATTATTTGTAATAGCAAGAACCCGGAAACAACCTAGATGTCCCTCAGCTGAAGAATGGATTAACATACTGTGGTACATCTACCCAATGGAATACTACTCAGCAGTAAGAAAATACGATATCCTAAAATTCACAGGCAAATGGATGGATTTGGAGAATATCCTCCTGAGCGAGGTATCACAAACTCAGAAAGATAAGCAGGGGATGTAATCACTCATTATTGGTCTCTAAACAAACAAACAAGAAAAAGCCAAGCATGCCCAGGCTGCAAACCACGACCACTGAACAGCTTGGGATCAGAAACACCCTGGACTGACCCTTCGGATCTCACTCCAACTATAGGAACACCTGACTCACTCTTGAGGGAGGGGGGAAAAACTGGATTTGACAGGAGTGGAGACTGATCTAAGCATTATTGGGTCAGTGGGTCCATAGGACTGTCTGCTCCCTGCCCAGGGAGGGGATGGGGAGTTGTGGAGAAGAAAAAATGACCTGATGTGGCAGGAGGGGGAAGGGACCTTGAATAAGGATATACAGGGATGAAAAAGAAAAAATTCAGAGGGAAAGCTGAACACAAAGTAAATATATGTATAGTAATCTTATTTGCATTATCACCCTTGATAAGTCGTACTTATGATTTTTATCTTCTTCATAGTTATTGTTAACTTATCAGCATTTTAAATTCATTTTACTGTTTTTCTTGATAAATACAAAATAAATAAAGAAGGGGAAAAAGATTTAAACTGAAGAAAAAAAAGAAAGTTATGCTGATTAGAAAATAAATGCACAGAATAATTTATTTAAATTATATTTTCTATGCTAGTGACAGGTAAGTCTAATATAAATGACTTTTATATGTAAGTATAATGCTGATATCTATTTACTAATTTATTCTCAGAACTAATTCATTCTCAGGCATTATACTAACCTAATGAAATTACTGAAAGTTCTATACCTAGAACAAGTTCATGATGTAAACTTTAGTCTCCTGAACTGAGGGAGGAGGAATCAAGTTTCTGAATTTATTCCTCAAAACAACCAATTAATAATTAAAGTCAATAACAAAAGTCTGAAGTATTTAAAAATAATAATTAGTAATGGCCTCAAATTTAGAGAAAATTGATTATCACAGTATTGCTTTGATATTCTTTGTAGTTTGACTGTAAAATGCCCTGCATAATCCCATGCACTTGAATCCAGAGCTTAGAACTATTTAGGAAGTTGTAGGACTTAAGGTAGATGAAGCTTTGCTGGTAAGTGGGAATGGGATTGGAGGTCTTACAACATGGTCCTACATCTTGTCTGTTCCCTGCTTCTTGATGGTGCAAGCAATGTGACCATTCCCCTGTCACCATACACAGTGGCCTCTCAAACTATAAGCAAAAATAAGCTCTTCATTCCTTACATTGCTTCTTCTGAGTTATTTATGTACAGAAAAAATAAAAGTAAATAATTCAGAATCAGGATAGAGAAAAATACTCCTACTCATAAGACAATTTTTCAAAAAATTCCTATACAATCCCCCAAATCATACTTTATTCAGAAAATGAAGCAACAGTGACAATTGTCTAAGTTGTATAAACCCCTGCCCAGGTAAAAGTCAGATGGGGAGGGCTCCACTGAGGGCACTGGGCTAACACCTGCTGCTCTATCCTCTGTGTCTGGAAGAATGGACCACAGAGGAAGGCTCACTCCCGCTAGCCCCCTGACAGTAGCAGAATAGTCTCACATATATGCCTTCTTTATCAGAGGTCATCATTAGTATATGGGGGAAGAAGAGTGGAGAAGATTCTTCTGCATCCATTACAGGCTTTGAAGGGAAATGAAGGAGTTGCTATGAAAGTAAGTGAGATGGATTTTCTTCTCTTCTCTTGGTCTTGGTGACTGCAAAAGCACTCACATGCTCTTGGCTGGACACTTCTGCTGTCAGGGTGAAGGAGGTTGCACAGGAGGACATTTCTGTTGGCATGGCTGAGGGGGGCATGGCTCTGGGCACTTTGGGGGAGGACAAGGCTGGGGGCACTTTGGAGGTGGACAAGGTTCAGGGCCCTTTGGGGGAGGACAAGGCTCAGGGCACTTTGAGAGTGGACAAGGCTTAGGGCACTGTGTGGGTGGACAAGGCTCAGGGCACTGTGGGGGTGGGCACACAGGAGGAGGCTGGCAGGGCTGCTTGCACTGCTGCTGTTGGTAAGACATCTTGCTAAAGGCTCAAGATCTGAAAGACATTACATGACAGTTCTCACAAGAAGTGATTCTTACAGAGAATCTAAAATTTATAGATTATTGAATGGTAATCCTCTCACACACACTCAGTATCACTCAAATCTTCATCTTTTAGGACTTTCTGTATTTTCCCTTCCAAATTAGTGATTTGTTTCACTTAACTTTGAAGGTCTTTCTTAGGTTGCATTTCTCACACCCAGAAACATCTCTGTTCAAAAGAACATAGTGTTGTTTGCACTAAAGAACAGCAGTCCCAATTTCTGAAACCCTAATTAATCTCAGAATCAGATCTTATCACTTGTCATGCCAGTGAAACCCCAGAGGTGGGCTTTACGTGAGAGGACACCTTGAAAGGTCAAAGGTCTAATGACTGGTAAGACATAAACCTTTAAAAAGGACACCAAAACGTAAGAAAAAATTTTAAAACACACTCTGTTCTGCCATCATTTTCAAAGCATTCCTTCTCCATTGTCTTGTTTTTCTATATGGGCATCAACCGCCTGTACAGAAAGGTAAATCAGCCTAACACAATATATCACTCTACTACATTGCTAAATTTCATATTGGTAACTAATATTTAACCCAAGTTCACCATTTATAATCACTAAACTGTTCTCTGTAAGTTAAACTTCATTAGAAGACTATAAAGACACATCAATTCAGAAAGTCAGACCACCAGGCACTTCGTAGTCTGGGGCTTGAGGTCAATTGTGTGGCAGTCATTCATCCAAGCACTGTTTTATAGGACGGGATGCCCCACCCAGTAGGATATAAAGCTGCTTGTTGGTGGGCCTGTCCAACAGTTTTCTAACCAAAATGCAAATCTGTGTATGACTGGCTTAACTGGGACTCTCCAAAAGAAGAACTACTCTGTTCTTGGACATAGTTACTGGGTTGAGTGCAGTGACTCAGATACCATTTCTTCTTTCTCAGTTTCAGCATTTTGTTGCAGCTGGAGAAACTGGGACCTTTCTTACTGGTTGTCAAGAATTACTATTCTTGGTTTCAGACACTAGCTCTTTCATTTTTGCTGGATCTAAATTTGTCTACTACAGATGCTTGTCATTTTGTAGCAAGGAAACTAAGACCTAGTCTGCTCTTTTTTTATTTTATTGTTTCTTGAAAATCAATATCAAACTTTATATTTATAATATAAAACATTATCAATATAATCAAAAAAACCCAAAACATCCAAGATAGCAAAAAAAAACCCATACAGTAATAAAACTTCTCTTTTCTCTAAAATACATGAAATGTAAAAAATAAAATCTAAAGCTCCCAAGAAAAGCTAGACTCAGTTACAGACAAAAAAAGCACAGTAGGTCACAGCTAATGCCCACAGATGCACTATGGCCACCACAAGTTTCTGCAAAGCAACCCTTTGACAGTCAAACCAGGTTTTGTGTGTGTGTGTGTGTGTATGTGTGTGTGTGTGTGTGTGTGTGTGTATTGTTCACCCATCATCTTTCAATGAAATAAGAATGATTTGCTCAACATCTACTAATGAGTGAGTACATCCTTTGCTTATCCTTTCTGCCTCTTAATTGTAGAATTTGATGAATATTTCATAATAAAGGTTTATGTAATCAATGTGTTCCTGAGCCTAGTATTTTCTCATTTCTTCAGTATTCTAAGACAAAGTGGAAATATTATATTACATGTTTAAAGTCTTCTTGTTTTGATGAAGTAATTATAAAGTGTTCCAAAAAATCAATGTAATTGAATTTTAACTTAAAAAATAAGAGAGAATGTAAAAAATAATTTTGCTTTATTGTTAAAGATATAAAAATATAATAAGGAAGATGAAACAAAGCCTTTAACTGGTCCCAGCTCTGCTCTAAGAAGCACACAGTCACTGCAGGAATCAATCTCAGTGAAGCATGTCAGCTTCCTGTGACTCTCAGTGCTTTTGACAGTAAGGAAGGGTTTAGTCAAGAATGCCATTGTCCATGTTCCTCCAGGGAAAGAGTTATCAGTTCATCACCTGAGGTTAGGTGACACCACTCACTGGTGGATGGCTCACACAGGGAAAAGTCAATATAATTCATTCAGTATGTCATTTACTCTCCATATCCTCAATCACATCTAAAGTAGCATCTGGAAAAAAGTCTCACTTCTAATGGCCAAAATTAGAAAATTATCTGTCCTGCTGGGATTGTAGTGCCACATAGCATCATTTGGGTTCTTCTTGAGGATCTTGCTCTAAATATCTCATGACAAGGGAAATAAAGGGCTTAAAGGGGATGATGGAATATGAAGAGTTAAATTGGAATTAGAAGTCAGAGTGAAGGAGAAAATACAGAGAAGGATAACTAATGCTAAAGGCCAGCTGATAAAGTCATTTGGATGCCTACTACTATAAAAGATTTTTTTAATTTATATGTACATATAATATAGGAAGAGTTTTAGTAGAGTTGCTTCATAATGGGGACACACTACTATAACTTGTCACCTTATGTTGCAAATAAAAACTGTAGTACCAGGAAAAAATTATCTCTTTTGAATTGTTGGTCAGTGGAGTCCCATAGACCAACAAACATTATAGGCTATTGACAATACTCTTGGCTATCCCTCAGAATTTCATTGTTTGATGCTCTGCCTGTCACTGAAGATACCACATGCTTGAGTAACAGAAAAATGAGAAGTAAAGCAGATACCCACCTAGAAACCTGTAGCTTTCATGACTCTGGAATTTCATATGCATGCTGCCAGGGGATAAAAACAATCATCAGTCTTACCCATCTGTGTAACCTATGAGTTATAATGACTAGTCTGACAAATTATGTCCACTGGTGCAATAGCATTATGAATATTATTGGAGCAACCAACTACTTTCTGATTATACCTCCAGACTTGCTCAATAAGAAAGAACTTTATACCTATGTTAGTACTGTTAATGCAGTCAAGAACTTGAGGCTGAATATGTCATAGGCCTTAAGGAAGAATATAGTATTATTTTTCTGCTAAATGGACATAACATCAACATGATTCCATATAACTTTTTACTATACCCCATAGATCAGTGTATCACTTGGTCCTCATAAGAGAACTTTCTTCTTGTAATGTGGTAATTAACACAGAGCTCCTCAGCTGATCAATATGCAGAAAATTAACTTAAACCCCATTTTTAATTAGATTATTTGGGGTTGATTCTTGAGTTAATGTTTATATTTTAGAGATCAGTCTTCTTGTAGGGTTGATAAAGATTCTCATTTTTTAAGCTGTCTTTTTGTCTTATTGACCATGTCCTTTGCATTATGAAAGTTTCTCAATTTCAGGAGTTCCCTTTTATTAATTGTTGTTCTTAATGTCTGTGCTATGGGTGTTGTATTTTTAAATTGGTCACCTGTGCTAATTCATTCAAAGATATTTCCCACTTTCTTTTCTATTATGTTCAGTGTAACTGGGTTAATGTCTTTGATCCACTTGGACTTAAATTTTATGCATGTTCAGATCTTGTTTAAGCATCCATATTATTGGGATTTCATGGGTATATCTTCCCTGTCATATTATAATTCAAAAACCTTGCTATATTTCTGCTTCTTCTTCCACAATGTTCCCTGAGCCTTGGTAGTGACTATGTCATAGATCTGTTAATCAGAGATATATATTCCACATTTAGTTGATTCTCTAAATTTTGACCATTTGTGGATTTCCATAATGGTTTCTAGCAGCCGCCCCATGAACCTTCTCTGATGAAGATTGAGAGCTACACTTACCTGTGAGTGTAAAAATAGGTATTTTAAATGGTATTAGGAATTATACTGGTTTAGAAAAAAGTCAATGTGATGTTCTCCTCTAAGATCCATTACCACACTAACTATAGTGAGATTATGTTGTTGCATTGTAAATAATTGACCTGCCTACTGGTTTAATAAAATTGTTGATTGGCTGAAGGTAGACAGGAAGTATGAAGGGGCTACAAGACTAAGAAAATATAAGAACAGAAAGAACAGAGCAGATATACCAAGAGACACAGAGGAATGAAGTTGAAATGCTGCTCTGAGAAAAGGTACAGAGCCACATGGCTGAGCAAGATAAGAATCATGGAATAGTTTAAGAGTAAAGATTTAGCAAGTTATATCCCTGGGCCCCAGGCCAATCAGCATAAAATTAATGTAAGCACCTAAGTGTTTCTGTGGTTCTGTGGAACTATGGGTTCAAACCTTGAGGCTAGGCCCTATAGTTCAGACCAGAAACTACTACTACAAATGGCACACCAATATGGGTAAAATATACCCACATAAAGCCATAGATAGCTTAAAAACAGTCTAGAGTAAAGAAATGGAACCAAAAGCAGTTTCTGAGTTATATCTCTCAAGTGGGCCATGATAAAAAGACTGAGTGGTGTATGGAATTAAATTACAAAATGGCATGTTAGCTGAATGCAATTTAAGCTGCAACAAGGCCAGTTCCTGAGCCTCAATGTAAGCAAGGAGCTGAATATGATGGACTTAAATTTTCTGTTTATAAAGACATAAAGGAAACAGAGTCAAAGACTGATTCTTAGTAGCAGCAATGTTTTCTTGGATCAGTAATATTTGCTGGAGGCTAGCTGAGGTGTGGCTTTTTAAAATGAGGCTTTCTTGATTTAGCCTTAGAGGCAAAACACTTGTGAGTTCTTTATGAGGCCCTGCTGCCAAATACTTAAATGGAGTTCACAAGCAGCAGATACCATTGCTTTACTTGGTGGTTATATGGACCCTAAAATTTCCCAGATGGTAATTGTGGGTCCTACCAGTACCTCTGCTAAAAAGCTAAATCTTATAAAGCCATATTAGGAGCTGGATAGAACCATACATCCATCCTAGTAAGCCTTTAATCCTTAGCTACACCTTGGAAGATTAAGGGTGTGGTCAGAAACAAATAGAAACACAAGCCCAGAGACAAGACACAGCTTCAGCAGGCCACAGCCTGAGAAGACCATGGTTGTCATCATATCACCACAACCTCACAGGAGCAGTTGACTCTCTCTGAACACACTGCTGATTAAGAGCCCCCAGACCAACAACCAACTAAGAGCTGAACAAGAACTAACCAAGAGTGAATTGAGGAAACAATGGGCAGATGCCAGTGCAAGAATACATACAACAATATAAAGATCAACAAGTTGCTATCAGAAAAAGCAAGTGGTTCTACAGCTTCAAGACCCGAAAATAATAATAAAGAGGAAGCAGAAGAAAATGACCTTAAAAACACCTTTATGAAGCTAATAGAAGCCTTAAAAGAGGATATTAATAAACTCCTTAAAGAAATAGAAGAAAATACAAACAAAAAATTGGAAGAGAGGAACAAATCCCTCAAAGACAATAAAGAAAGCTAAAAAAAAAAAATAAACAGGTGAAGGAAACATTGCAGGAATTAAACATTGAAATAGAAGCAATAAAGAAGGCACAAACTGAGACAAAGCTGGAAATAACCTGAAGAGAAGACCTGGAACCACAGATTCAAGCATAATCAATAGAATCCAAGAGATGGAAGAGAGAATCACTGGAGTGGAAGACTCAATAGTGGAAATAGATAAATCACTTAAAGAAAACACTAAAACAGAAAAAGTCATAACACAAAATGTCCAGGAAATCTGAGATACCATAAAAAGGCCAAACCTGTGAATAATTGGAATTGAAGAAGGAGAACACCAGCTTAAAGGCACAGAAAATACATTCAACAAAATCATAGAAGAAAACTTCCTCAATCTAAAGAAGGAAATGCTTATAAAGATACAGGAAGCCTACAGAATACCAAATAGACTAGACCCACAAAAAACTCTGTTCACCATATAATAATCAAGTCACTAAACCTACAGAACAAAGAAAAATATTGAGTGCTGCAAAGAAAAAAGGCCAAATCACCAATAAAGGCAGACCCATCACAATAACTCTTAACTATGCAATGGAAACAATGAAAGCAAGAAGATCCAGGTCAGATATTATACAGACACTAAAAGTGTATGGATGCCAACCTAGACTACTTTACTCAGAAAAACTATTAATCAACATAGACAATAAACCAGATTTAAACAATACTTATACACAAACCTGGCTCTACAAAAAGCCCTAGAGGGAAAACTCCAACCTAAGGAAATGAGAAACACCCATGTAACCACAAACAATTGATAAGCCCACAGAAGAACCTCCCCCCTCAAAAAAGGAAATACAAGCTACCACCAAAAATAACAGAAGACATCAATCATTGGTCATTAATATCTCTTAATATCAATGGACTCAATTTACCTATTTACAACACACCCTGGTACAGTAGATATAACAACAGAAACCATCCTTCTGTTGCATACAAGAAATACACCTCAACTTCAAAGACAGACACAGTCTCAGAGCAAAGGGTTGAGAAGACAATTTCTAATCAAATGTCCCTAAGAAACAAGCTGGTGTAGCCATTCTAATATCTAACAAAACAGACTTTAAACTAAAATCAATAAAAAAGAAACCACAACATACACTACTTATTCATCTCAGGAAAAATCCGCCAAGACGAAATTTCAGTCCTGAATATCTATGCCCCGAACACAAGGGCACCTACATATGTAAAAGAAACACTACTAAAGTTTAAACCTCATATCAGACCTGACACACTAATAGTGGGAGTCTTCAATACTCCACTTTCACCCTTGGATAGGTCAACTAGACAGAAACTCAACAGAGAAATAAGGGATCTGGCAGAAGTTATGACCCAAATGGACATAATAGATATATACCGAACCTTCCACACAAACAAAAAGGAATATTTCTCAGCATCCCATAGAACTTTCTCTAAAAGTGAACACATACTAGGTCATAAAGCAAATATCAACAGATACAAAAAATGAGAATAACTCCTTGTACCATATGAGATCACTATGGTCTAAAGTGAGAGTTCAACAACATCAAAAATGACAGAAAGCCTACCAACTCATGGAAGTTAAACATCACTTAACTGAACCACCTCTGGGGCAAGAAAGAAATCAAAGACTTCCTAGAATTTAACAAAAATGAAACTACAACATACCCAAATGTATGGGACACAATGAAAGCAATCTTAAGAGGAAACTTTATAGCACTAAATGCCTATATGAAAAAAACTAGAGAAATCCTACACAAGAGAACTAACAGCACAGCTGAAAGCCCTAGAACAATTAGAAGCAAACTCACCTAGAAGGAGTAGATGGCAGGAAATAATCAAAGTTAGAGCTGAAATCAATACAATTGAAACAAAAAGAACAATAAAGAATCAATGAATCAAAGAGTTGGTTCTTTGAGAAAGTCAACAAGATAGATAAACTCTTATCCAAAGTAACCAAAAAGAGAGTATCCAAATTAACAAAATCAGAAATGAAAAGGGGAACATAACAACAGATACCCAGGAAATCCTAGAATTATCAAGTCATACTTTGAAAATTAATACTCCACAAAAATGGAAAACCTAGAAGAAATGGACAGATTTCTGGCCAGGTACCACTGACCAAAATTAAATCAAGATCAAATTAAAGACCTAAACAGACATAATCCAATTAGCACTATTATTCTCCTAAATATATAAAGAAACACATAGATTCTTATTGACTTATTCCTATACTTATGTTAATATATCTTTCATTCCTCATCTGAGAAACTTCTCTTTGCTGTTGATTACCAGTAAAGAGACCTACAATTGATAAATGATACAGAAAGTAAGAAATTAGTGTTTGTTCAGCATTACCTTCAAGGTAGTGATGGCAAAAAGACTAGAAGAACTAGAGATAGAAATTGTTTCTTCACATATCGAAGACATTAAACATTTGGACTCACAGCTATTGACACAGAATGAACAAGTCAGTGACAGCTCAAGCCAGAGCAAAACCCATCTGAGAAGGGAGGGATGAAATCCGACCATTAGAGGAGGAGCTATTGGCAGTTGATAGCTTCTGAGAGAAGAAAAGTCAGTTGTTGAATGATGTGACCCTTGCTCTGTTGACCTCTATTTTATAATATATACATTTGAACGATCATCTTTGACTGTTTGAGATAGCCTTAGTCAAACTAGCTTTTACTTAGCTAGACTAAAAGAATGGTGTAGCATACTTATGGCTTCTGTTCTGTAAGTTATAATAAAGCTATGACTGTTGTATTTGAAAAAAAAAACTACTCCACAATATTTTAAAACTCCAGAATAAGCCCCACTCTCTAGAAAGAAAGAAAGGCACAGTGAGTTGATGACAGTTGTTGGTAAGCATCTGAGCTATTATCATTTAAATTAATTGGATAAAATTTTCAAAGAATTAACAAAGATGATATTTTAAATAATGCATCATGTAAAAGGAGAAAAGTAAGTCTCTAAAGACAAGTATCATATCTTTTCTGTCCAATGTTGAGGCAGTGGATAAAGGTGAATATACTCTGCATACATTAAATAACAATGAAATCCACCACTTTTTACAATGTTATATGCTGATTACATTACTTTTAAAGTAGAGGCTACTAATCCTGACAGCACTTGCAGCTGAGTCATAGCACCTGAGTCTTTTTCGAGGCTGAGACTGAAAGAGATACTGAAGGTGAGTTCCTCTTACAGATACTCGATCAAGAATAGCCACTGGTCAGTCAGGCCAGTCAAGGTCTTGGCAATAGGGCATAAGCTGTGCTCTTCAACCTCATAGAAGCTCCAGAAACAGGCATTAGGACCTCTGTGGGCAAGCCTGACTATCATTGCCCTTCATTGGACCCTCTAGCTTGTAAGCCCCACTCCATTACCCAAATCCGGCCACTCCACAACTTCAGTAGCTTCCTGAGACACAGATTTTGGAGAGCTCCATCACAAGAGGTAAGTTATCATCTTCCCAGCTAACCAGTAACCCACCCTCCAGTATGGGTAAAGAGGGGCATTTTATATCCCCCCACCCGCATGACAGCCTCAAATACAGACAAGCCAGCAGGACTTCTTCTTGCAACCCTGCCCACCACCATACTGATTCAGACAGACCTTGTAGCCTATGAGCCGCATTCAATCCTTCTAACCCTTCTATCTCCTGTGCCTAAAGTTCGAGTTCAACAACAATACCAACTGCAGAAAGCTTGCAAACCCATTGAACTGAACAACTCTCAGCTGAACCACCTCTGGGTCAAAGAAGAAATGAAGACAAAAATTAAAGACTTCCTGTAATTAAATGAAAATGAATCCACAATACACCTAAAATGATGGGACACAGAGAAAGCAGTAATGAGGAAAGTTAATAACATTAAGTGAATACATAAAGAATTTGGAGAAATCTAACACAAGCAACTTAATAGCATACCTGAAAACTTTAGAACAAAAGAAATAAACTTCCCAGAAGGAGTAGAAAGCAGGAAATAAGCAAACTCAGAGCCAAAATTGATAAAAAAAAAAAAAAAAATGGAACAAAGAATCAATGAAAGAAAGAGTTGGTTCTTACGGAAAATAAACAACATAACCAATCCCTTATCCAAACTAACCAGAGCACAGAGGGAGTGTCCAAATCAACAACATCAGAAATGAAAACGGGGACATAACAGCAGACACAGAGGAAAGCCAGAGAATCATTAGATCATACTTCAAAAACCTATATTCCTACAGAGCTAATATAGAAAAAATTATCCTTGACTGTATACCATTAAACTGAAATTATTTTCAATAATAAATAAATAAATTTTTTTTAATTTTTTTTGTTGAGTGATTAAAAATATTTTTTTAACTTTTTCCTTTTTTTTCTTCTTTATTTTGTATTTATCAAAAAAAACAGTAAAAAGAATTTTAAAAAAATGCAGAAGAGTTAACAATAACTATACAGAGGATAATAATTATAAGCATGGCTTATCAAGAGTAGAAATGCAAATAAGATTACTACACATATATTTTCTTTGTGTTCAGCTTTCCCTCTGAATTTTTTTCCCATCAATAAATAAATAAATTTTGATATTTGAATAATTATTACAAGTCATTCGCTTTATAGATTTATATCATGTCATTATGTTTAAATTTCTGATTTGTTTTTGGAAGAAAATGCTTTTGCTATTTTATTGAATTTCTATTTTATAATATATACATTTGAACGATCATCTTTGACTGTTTGAGATAGCCTTAGTCAAACTAGCTTTTACTTAGCTAGACTAAAAGAATGGTGTAGCATACTTATGGCTTCTGTTCTGTAAGTTATAATAAAGCTATGACTGTTGTATTTGAAAAAAAAAACTACTCCACAATATTTTAAAACTTAAAAGAAATGGACAGCTTTTTGGATAGGTACCACTTTCCAATTAAATTCACCAACCCTACAAGTGATAGAGGACTGATCTCTAAGGTATATAAAGAGCTCAAGAATTTAGAGCCCAAAACCTTGAATAATCCTATCAAAAAATGGGGTACAGATCTAAAAAGGGAATTCTCAGCAGAGGAACTATGAATGGCTGAAAGGCACTTGAAAAAGTGCTCTTGATCTTTAGCCATCAGAAAAATGCAAATCAAAACAACTTTGAGATACCACCTAACACCTGTTAGATTGGCTAAGATAAAAGGCACAGATGACAGCCTATGTTGGAGAGGATGTGGAACAAGGGGGACACTCCTCCATTGTTGGTGGGAGTGTAAGCTTGTTCAGCCACTTTGGAATGCAATATGGCAGTTTCTCAGAAAATTGAGAATCAGTCTCCCCAAGGACGCAGCAATACCACTTCTGGGTGTATACCCTAAAGAGGCACATTCACACTCCAAAGGTATTAGCTCAACTATGTTCATAGCAGCATTATTTGTAATAGCAAGAACCTGGAAACGACCTAGATGTCCCTCAACTGAAGAATGCATTAACATACTGTGGTACATCTACACAATGGAATATTACTCAGCAGTAAGAAAAAATGATATCCTAAAATTTGCAGGCAAATGGATGGATTTGAAGAATATCCTCCTGAGCAAGGTATCACAATCTCAGAAAGATAATCAGGGGATGTAATCACTCATTAGTGGTCTCTAAACAAACAAACAAGAAAAAAAGCCAAGCATACCCAGGCTGCAAACCACAACCACTGAACAGCTTGGGATCAGTAACACCCTGGACTTACCCTTCGGACCCCACCCCAACTATAGGAACACCTGACTCACTCTTGTGGGAGGATGGACAAAACTGGATTTGGCCAGGAGTGGAGACTGATCCAAACATTATTGGGTCAGTGGTACCATAGGACTGTCTGCTCCCTGCCCAGGGAGGGGATGGGGAGTTGTGGAGAAGAAAAATGACCTGATGTGGTGGGAGGGCAAAGGGACCTTGAATAAGGATATACAGGGATGTAAAAAAAAAAATTCAGAGGGAAAGCTGAACACAAAGTAAATATATGTGTAGCAATCTTATTTGCATTATCACCCTTGATAAGCCATGCTTATGATTCTTATCCTCTTTATAGTTATTGTTAATTTTTCAGAATTTTAAATTCATTTTACTGTTTTTTATAAATATAAAATAAATAAAGAAAAAAGAAAAGATTATTACAGAACAGTTTAGTACATATCAATTGTTTACTGTTAAGAAAATTTATTATGTTTATTTTATAAAATTTAGACTGCCAAAGGTATTCTAAAAGAGAGAGGACATGATTTGGTGTAGGAAATAAATATTAAACATCTATTTTATTTAATTTATTACCCAAGACAATAATAAAAGTTACTATGAAAAAGCCAGCAGAACAAAATAATAGGAAGAAAAATTAAAATTTAAAAAAAGATCAGAACAACAACTTAAATAGATATACAACCCTTAAAAACATAAAAAACAGCCATTAAAATTCTCCCAACCAAAAAATCTCAGGGCCAGGTAGTGTGAGCACTTAATTCTACCATAATTTCAAATAAGAACTATTTGATTTAGTACTCCTCAAATTGTACAACACCATAGAAACAGAAGAAACATTACCAAACTTAATGAGGCTACAGACCCTCTGATATCCGTACCACAAAAAGACACAACAAAGAAAAAGAATTACAGACCAATTACCCTCATGAAATTGATCCAAAATTAATCAATAGAATACTGGCAACCTGAATATAAGACCATATCAAAATAAAAAAAAAATCATCCACCATAATCAAGTAGACTTCATTTCAGAGATGCAGAGATGGCTCAACATTTGAAAATCTGTCAATGTTACCTACCATATATACATATTAAAAAAGAACATTATGATCATTTAATTAGATGCTAAAAAATTGTTTGCCAAAATCCAACACTCTTTTCTGGTAAAGGTCTTGGAGAGATTAGAAATACAGGGGAAATACCTAAACATAATAAAGGCAATATACAGCAATCTGACAGCCAATATCTAGCTAAAGGTAAATAAACTCAAAGCAATTCCACTAAAATCAGGATCAAAACAAGGCTGTCTACTCTCCCTATATCTCTTCAATATAATATTTCAAGTTTTAGTTAGAGCAATAAAACAGCAAAATAAAATTAAGAGGATACAAGTTGGAAAGAAAGAAGTCAAACTATTTCTATTTGCAAATGATATGATAGCATACATGAGTGACCCCCAAAATTCTACCAGGGAACTCCTACAGATGATAAAAAACTTTAGCACTATGTCAGGATTCAAGATTAACTTAAAAAATGACTCCTATATATGTAAAAGAAATCAGGAAAATATCACTCTTTACAATAGCTACAAATAACATAAAATATTTTGGGGTATCTCTAACCAAAGAAGTGAAAGAGCTATATGGTAAAAACTTTAAGTCGTTGAAGAAAGAAATTGAAGAAGATATCAGAAAATGGAAAGACCTCCCATGCTGGTGGATAGATAGTAAGAGTGTCAACTTTACTAAAAGCAATATCTACATATTCAATACAATCCCCATCAAAATTCCAACACAATGCTTCACTAACCTCAAAATAACAATACTCAGCTTCATATAGAAAAACAAAATACCCAAGATTGCCAAAAATCCTGTTCAATAAAAGAATTTCTGAAGGAATCACTAACCCTGACCTCAAATTCTACTATAGAGATACAGTAATTGACATAAAAAACAGACAGAGCTAAATAGATAATTCTTAACAAAATAATCTCAAATGACCAAAATACACTTAAGGAATTGCTCAAAATCCTTAACCAACAGGGAAAAGCAAATCAAACAACTCTGTGATGCCATCTTACACCTGTCAGAAAGGCTAAGATCAAAAACATTGATGACAGCCTATGCTAGAGGGGATGTGGAGTAAGGAAAACACTCCTCTGTTGTTGGTGGATTGTAAACTTGTACTGCCACTTTGGAAATCTGTATAGCAGTTTCTCAGAAAACTGTGAATCAATCTACCTAATGACCCAGCAATACAACTTTTGGACATAAACCCAAAAAATTCACATCATAGCAGCATTATTTGTAATCAGAACCTGGAAACAACCTAGGTGGCCCTCAACTGAAGAATAGATTTTAAAATTGTGGTACATTTACAAAATGAAGTATCACTCAGCAAAAAAAAATGATATTCTATAATTTTCAGGCAAATGGATCAATCTAGAAAAAAATCATACTGAGTGAGGTAACACAGATACAGATAGACAAATATGGTATGTACTCACACATAAGTGGATTTTAGACATAAAGCAAAAGATAATCAGTCTACAGTCTACAACCCTTGAGATGCTTGATAACAAGGAGGACCTAAGAGATTCATTGATCTCCCCTCCAAAAAAAAAGGGGAAATAGAAAAGATCTCCTCAGTAAATGATACCAGAGAGGGAGGTTTGGAGAGATCATGAAGAAATGGAATGGTTTAGCTGTAAAAAATAAAAAAAAAGGAGGAGGAGGAGGAAAAACACTAAGTAAGTATCTTGATTGAGGAAATCATTATGAGGTTAGAAAGAAACCTGGTGCTAGGAAAACATCCAAGAACACACAAACATGACCCCAGCAGACTCCAAACAATAGAGGGTACCTAAACTGACCTTCCTCTATAATCAAGTTGATGACCATACTAATTATTATTATGCAATCTTCATCTACTTCATCTAGTAACTGAGGATGCAGAGATTCACAGTTAAGTACTAGATCAAGCTCCCAGTCTAGCTGAAGTCGGGGGAAGAGATTATATGAGCAAAGGGGTCAAGATCATGATGGAGAAATACACAAAGAGAGCTAATCCAAGCAATTGAATACAATAAGAAATGTCTGGCACTTTCCATCCTAGCCCCAAGGTTCAGACCCTCTCACAGCCCTGCTGCCACTTAATCCCAAATAATCACACAAAGGCTTATACTCATTTTATGCTGATTGACCTATGTCTCACACATATTGCTAGCTAGCATGTCCATCTTGCTCATTTCCGTTAATCTGTTTAGCCTTGTGGCTTGGTAGCTTTTCTCAGAGAAGCATTTTGACTTCTTTTCTGTGTCTGCTGGTGTCTCTCCCTGACTCTTCCTCTTCTCAGAGATATCTTAGCCTTGTAGCCCTGCCCACACTTCCTGTCTGTATTCTGGCCAATCAGCATTTTATTAAACCAGTAGGAGGGTCAAATATTTACAGTGCTCCAGAACATAATCCCACAACAATTGGGAGCTCATTGACTCTGAACTGACATCTAGGAAACCTGCATGGGACTGAACTAGACTCTCTAAATATGGATGACAGCATGGCATGGGCAGTTTGTGGGGCATCTGGAGCTGGAAACAGAATTTATGCACTGTTCCTAGTGCATGAACTAGCTTTGTGGAGCCTATTTCTTACAGAGAAACATGTTGCTCACTCGTGTAAACTTGTAAGTATCTTACTTGATACTTAGTCTTACCTCAACTGGATATGCCAGTCTGCATTAGCTCACCTTGGGAGTACTAACATTCTCTGAGGAATGAATACGAGGATTGGGTGAGGGGAATCTTGGGGATGACTGAAGAGGAAGGAAGGAGGAGGAACAGTGTTTGGTATGTAAAAAAATAATTTTAATAAAAATTATTATAAACAGTAGCAGCCACAAATGAACAAATTACCTAGCACATTTTCTCTAAGTATAAAAATCAAGATCAGACACATGGAATACATGTATGCACAGATACTAATTCTCACAATGGTCCTGCCATACCTCATTGAACTAAACATGTGATTCTCTTAGTATTGTAATCTTTCAAGGTCATATGTCTCTCAGTTCAAACTGTATATTTTTACCCTAACTTCTGAGAAATTTTATGACTCAATGAGGGGCCTGAACATGAAGCTCTAATATTTTTATATTTTTTGTTGAATAAACAGTCAACAGCAGGTTCAAAGCAGACTTCACACTCCTTGCCTAGAATCCCTTTTTCAAACATTTCTACACTTACCAATATTTTACTTTTTGATGATGATATTGGTGATGCTAGTGGTAATGATTATGAAATTGGTGATAGAGATAGAAATGCTATTCTTAGTGGAGTAATCACAATGAGAGTTGCAATGATATGGAGATGAGCTGTGCTAGCTGATGTCATAGCTTGGAGTGGTTGTAATGATTCTTGCGTTGGTGATGATGATGGGAACATTGCAGATGAAACTAGAGACAGTAGTGAGGGTAGTGGAAAACATGCAAATCAGCAGATTCTAAACTTATCCCTTACTTAGTACTAATAAGGTACCTTAAATTGTGCCAATCAAATGGCATGCATTAGTTTAATTATGACCAAAGGCAAGACTTCAGCATACTTAGGAGTTTTTACAAATAACATTTACAAGAAAATATTCCATGTCTTTAGCCATTAGAGAACTATAAACCAAGCCTACATCAGAAGATCTTCTTCCTGTGTAATAATGAATACTAACCAATAACAATACAAAGACCTGGTACAAGAATGGAGGAAAAGGAACACAACCATTCAGACTGTGAGAGAGTACATTAACTCATCAAATGTGAAAATCAGTGTGGTGCGGGGATTCTTCCAAAAAATAACAGTAAATCATAAATCTTATGATTCAGCTACATCACTTAGGTTCATATAAAAAGAAATAAAATAGGGCATACAATTGAGCACATATCTATATTTCAGAAAGACTCCTATTATGGAAGCTAAATAATCCATCTAGTTTCTTACCAGTGAGCAAATAGGTTAATAAAATATGACACTAATGTGTACTGAGGTAATAATTAGTCATAAAGAGCAATGAGGTCATGTTCACTTCAGGCAAATAAACAAAACAGCACATCATCATGTTATGAAAAATAAATATACTCTTAAATACAAGAGTGGCATAAGTGTTGCAAATACTAAGACGGATGTAACAATCCTAACTAGATTCATTTGTTACCGTTACATCAGACAAAGAGAACAAGAGGAGTGAAAATACATCAGGATATAGGAAGAAAATTTGTCTTAGGGGGCACATGCAAATCTGAATATAGCTTAATCTCCGTAGGGGTACTAAACCATGTACTAAAAGAGGATGTTATGCAAAATGAAATAATGTGTCTTTGAACCAAATAAACACTAAGTATTCTTTGTTATGACCCAAAATTCAGTTAAAAACTGAAGACAGCAGAATGCCCTGGGATCAAAGAATAAAAATAAGGGAACAGGATGCTAATGGTATGAGTTTTAGAAAAGAAGAACACATGAATACAATCAACCATTTGGATTTTATTTAGTAAATGTAAGCACAGTGGCCACAACACAACCAAGGTGAGTGACAGGTTTGGAAAACATCTTCTGCCTGCACAGGATGGAAAGTTGCTGCTCTGCCCTATGAGCATCTAAAGCACAAATTCTGAGAAGCTCCTTCACAACAAAAGCGGAACAACCTAAGAGGAATGTCTTCTCTATGCAGTCCATACAGATATATGGAGGGCACAGGGTGGAGAAGATTCTTCTGCATCATGAAAGGCTTTGAAAAGAAGGTAGTAATTTTTTCTTTGGAAACATGAGAGATACAGTTCTTTTTCTTTTCTTGGTACTGATGACTGATGAAGCTCTCACTTGCTCTTGGGTGGGCACTTCTGCTGGCAAGGTGAAGGAAGTTGCACAGGAGGACATTTCTGCTGGCATGGCTGAGGGGGGCATGGCTCTGGGCACTTTGGGGGAGGACAAGGCTGGGGGCACTTTGGGAATGGGCACACAAGAGGAGGCTGGCAGGGCTGCTTGCACTGCTGCTGTTGGTAAGACATCTTGCTGAAGGCTCAGGATCTGAAAGACATTACAAGAGAGTGTTCAGCCATAATCCACAGAGAGGACTGTTGGAGACATGGAACATCACATCCTTTCTCTCTCTAGGCATGTAATTGTTCCCAACTTCTGCTTTAGGACTTTAGGACTTTTTCCTTTTTTGTCAGCAATATGTTGCCCTAGACTTCAGAAATCACCTTTGTTTCATGAGTTTTTCGATAAGAAAATAGTTTGTCCCAATAAAACAAAGAATGCTGTTTTCACACAGAAATATCTTTAATACAGACAGTCGTATGTAGCAGAAACAAGAGCAAGCTTGGAACCAATTCCTGTTTCCTTTTTCACTTGTGAAATCACAGCATAATGTCTAGAGTTGCAGAGTAAACAACAGCTGAGAAAATACAAGGTGTATCACTAAGGTATAAAGCTATGAAAGAAACACCAAAAGTTGTATGTCTAAGAGAAATATACTATGTTCCACTAAATAACAAATACAAGGAAAACCACTACATGTAATTTTTAAAATTTGACTTCAGCACATAAAGAGACGATATAGACAGAGCAACTCAAGAAATGACACTTACCAAGTTCTCCAAAGTAGTCTGGGATTTGAGTACCAGGAGTCTGCAGTCATGCAGCTAAGGGCCACTATATAGAACAGGCTGCCCAACCCACTTTAAATGGAGCTGACTAACAGTGGGAAGGTCCACAAACTTCCTAAACAGAATGCAAATTCATGTACAACTTGCTTGTCTGGGACTCTACGAAATAGAAGATATCCTGTTTCTGGACATCAACACTATAGAGTGCTGTGATTCAATGGGCCCACCTGTCTTTTCAGTTTTAGTAAGACCTCTCTAGATGTCTGAGATTTGTTTCTTTCTTTTACATTTATGTTATGGTCCAAGTTTTTTCTCATTTTTTATTATTAATAAAGTCTCACTTTTATCCATGTATCCCCTTGTTCAAATGCCCTTCCCCTCCCACCCCTACAAGTCACTCTTCTCCCCATATCCTTATCTCCTCTTCGGCAAGGACAGTAGGTCCCAAGGTCTCAAGGTGGCCTTAGTTCAGCATCCACTCCAGGCAAATCCACTTTCCTCACCCCACATCAAGACTGGCTCAAGTGTTCTTCTTGAGGGAATAAATTCCAAAGTGACAATTCAAGGTGCTTCAGATCCCAAGCTGTTCAGTGTTTGTGGTTTGAAGCTTGGACATGCTTTGCTTTTTCTTTAAAGACCACCAATCAGTGAGTACATCCCCTGCTTATCTTTCTGGGATTGTGAAATCTCGCTCATGAGGATATTCTACATATCCATCCATTTGCCTGCAAATTATAGAATATCATTGTTTCTTACTGCTGAGTAGTACTCCATTGTGTAGATGTACCACAGCTTGTTAATCCATTCCTAAGTTGAGGGGCAATTAGGTTGTTTCCAGGTTCTTTTTTCCTTTTCTTTCCTCTTTCTTTTTTTTATTATGAACAAAGTCACATTTTCTATTCGTGTATATCCTTATTCAAGCTCTCTTCCCCCTCCCATATCCTACAGTCATTCTCTCTTCTCCACATCTCCCCATCTCCTCCTCAGCATGGGCAAGAAGTCCCAAGGTCCCAATATTGCTCAGTTCAGCATCCACTCCTGGCAGATCCAGTTTCCTCACCCCAACATCTAGATTGAGTCAGGTGTTCCACTAGAGGGAGTGGGATCCAAGGTGCCACTCCCAGGTGTTTCAGATCCAAAGATGTTCAGGGGTTGTGGTTTGCAGCTTGGACATGCTTTGCTTTTTGTTTTTATTGTTTAGAGTCCACTAATGAGTGAGTACATCCCATGCTTATCTTTCTGGGTTTGACATAACTTGCTCAGGAGGATATTCTCCAAATCCATCCATTTGCCTGCAAATTTTAGGATATCAGTTTTTCTTACTGCTGAGTAGTACTCCATTGTGTAGATTTACCACAGTTTGTTAATCCATTCTTCAGTTGAGGGACATCTAGGTTGTTTCCAGGTTCTTGCTATTACAAATAATGCTGCTATGAACATAGATGAGCTAATGCCTTTGGAGTGCGAATGTGCATCTTTAGGGTATACACCCAGAAGTGGTATTGCTGCATCCTTGGGGAGATTGATTCCCAGTTTTCTGAGAAACTGCCATACTGCATTCCAGAGTGGCTGAACAAGCTTACACTCCCACCAACAATGAAGAAGTGTTCCCCTTGCTCCACATCCTCTCCAACATAGGCTGTCATCTGTGACTTTTATCTTAGCCAATCTGACAGGTATCAGTTGGTATCTCAAAGTTGTTTTGATTTGCATTTCTCTGATAGCTAAAGATGTTGAGCATTTTTTTCAAGTGCCTTTCAGCCATTTGTAATTCTTCTGCTAAGAATTCCCCTTTTAATTCTGAACCCCATTTTTTGATTGGGTTATTCAAGGTTTTGGGCTCTAGACTCTTGAGTTCTTTATGTATCTTAGAGATCAGTCCTCTATCACTTGTAGGGTTGGTGAAAATCTTTTCCCATTCTTTAGGCTGTAGTTTTGTCCTATTGACTGTGTCCTTGGCTTTGCAGAATCTTCTCAGTTTCAAGAGGTCCCATGTATTGATTTTTGTTCTTAGTGTCTGCACCATGCTTCTTAATTAAATTCAATATTTAAAATCTGGCACTACTGTCATGTGTCCTTTTTGTCAGCTTATTGATATTCTTGATACATTGAACTACTTATATTCCTGTTTTTAGTAAACTATGCCTGTGTCCTGAAAGAAGGAAATTATAGCAGGTGGCATTACTGTGTTGTCAGTTCACCTTTGACAATCTTGTTGCCAGAGACAGGTCATGTCTCCTGCCAAGAATGAATTCTTCACTGTATCTGTGAAAAAAATCAAACATACTGTTCATAGCTGACATTGATAGGCATGTGGCTTATCCTGATCCTCTTTAGGACTGCCAACTCCACCATTATATTTTAGGGATATAGGCATAAATTTAGACTTCTCTATAATCATGGCCAGAAGATTGATTTTTATGATGATAGAGGGGAAAATCATAACTGCTCTAAACATGTTCTTGCTTAGATGGTTAGAAAGAGCTCATAATCCTTCAAACTCCTCTTGTGCAAAGATCTGTAGAGACCACCAGTGGTTGTGGCACACACTAACTAGAGTTTGTATGAGAACACATAGAATACAGAATATTTCACATACACAACAGGAGCTCACTTGTGAATAAACACAAAGCCAGCCAGCCAGCCAGCCAGACAGACAGACATAGCATCAGTCTTATATTTTGATATGACAATATAGTCACTTTCCTATTTTCTAATGTATATGAGTCATTGCTACTTGAAAACTGACAGAGAGAATTAAGAGTGAGTTCTTTATAGTTTTGACTGATTTTTGAACACTTGATGGAGCCCAGGTCTCTGAACAATTTGTGAGCAAACACAGAGGACAGGGCTGGCATGGTTTCTGTTGGTAAGAAATCAGTAATATCAAGATATGAAAGACACTATGTGACAATTCACATGTGAAGGGATTTCCCTACAGAGAAATAATTTCAAGCTAATGAAATATTAAAACTATCTCTCAAACACAACTCCTCCTAAAGACTTTAGACTCATCCTTCTATGTCACAGTGTTGGTTCATTAACCTAGAAAACCATTCCTACTCTTTACATTATCTTGAGAAAATATCTTTATTCCAAAGGATAGAGTAATAGTACTTGTAGAAAACATCATCATCAAGAAGGTCAGTCTGAAAGAGAAACAGTATCTCAGTAATGACAGAAACTGTACCCGTTCTTATGACCTGTAAAGTACCAGGAAGATTAAAAAATATGGAACCTACTAAGCAAGAGAAAAAGAGAGTTGTTACAAAAAGAGATAAATGTTTTCTTTTGTCATTAAGTTCCTTTATAACTAGAGAAGAAAGAATAGAAGGAGAAAGATGAAAGAAAGCCATTGACTTCTCCCAAATCAGCTCTGAGAAGCACCTAATTATTGAATTTACCTGAGTGAATCATGTCACTTTCCTGTGACAGTCAATGGCTTTATACTAAGGAAGAAATTAACTGAGAAGGCCATTGCTCATGTCCCTAAAGGGGAAGACTCATCAGTTCTACACCTGAGGCCAGGTGTCAAAAATGTAGCACCAGTACATGGCTCATAAAAATTATCACACATTCCATGAAGCCTGGTAAGCAGAAAACTTACTACTCTTCATATTTGTGTATCATATCAGAAGAATGATCTTAGTCAATGACTTGCATCAGTCATACAAAATTACAAAATATGTACTGAGCTGGAATACCACAGTCAGTGAGGTTTTTTCTTTTTAATACAGCCCACTCAGAAGGTTAAAAGTGTTAAAGAGAACTAATGCTAATGCAAATGGGAGACTTTGTTATGGGATATAGGAGAGCAAGGTAGAACAGGGCATATAGAAAGAGATGATAATAATAGAGAATTTTAGAAAAAGCCATATGAAAATCTACTAGACTTAAAACTTATAAATTATATGCATATATAAAATGTTATAACTCAGTTCCTTAACAACTGGAGGGGTTGCAATACCACAACTGTATACTTCACATTATTAAATGCAAACCTCATTAGCAGTATTACTTTACCCTTTTTAGTTTCTGTGCTATGAGTTCCTAGAGAGTGACTCTACTACCTATCAGACTAGTGTTTAAATTGTCTGCCCTCCAGAACTTCATGCTAAGTCCCTATTCTGTAGACATGAATGCCTAAGTCAGAGAACATGGAGAAATGAAGGAGGTATTTATCTGTACATGTCATCCCTAATGACAAGAGCTCATGATATTGGAACATGCTATGTTCACTGCTGCAGAAGAAAATACACAATGGTCTTACCCAGTTTTGGACACTGAAAGACACAGCAATGACTGACATGAAAAGATATGTGTACATATATGAAAGTAGCACAAATGTATGGGAGAAAACAACCACTTTCTCTTTGGATTTAAGGTCCTTCTTTATGAGACAGTGCATATCTAGCATCGGTTAAGCAGGAGGAAATTCTAAGCTAGATAGGAAATGGCCTCTGGGATAAAATCCAATTAGTACTATTCTTCTTATATATAAAGCAGCACATAGATGCCTAATGAATCAAATCAATATATCTCATTCTTCATCTGAGAAGGTTCCCCTTGAAACTGATTATTAACAATGAGAACCTTCAACTGACAAATGATGCTGAAAATAAGGAACTAGTGTTTCTAGTGTTTTCTCAGCATTACCATCACAGTGGAGATGACAGAAATATGATAAGAAGTAGATGCAGAAACTGTTTTCTTTACATATCCAGGACACTAAACATTTGAACTCACAGCTATTGACACAGAATGAATAAGTCAAGTGACAGCTCAAGCCAGAGCAAAACTCTTCATGCAAGAGAAGAGAGGGATGATATCCCGCCACTAGCTGAGGAGCTGTTAGCAGTTGAGAGCTTCAGAGAGAAGAAATGTCACTTCTTCAGTGATGTGACCCTTGCTATGTTGACCACCCTCCAGAATAAGCCCCCACTCTCTAAAATAGCTGCACTACACAAACTGCGCAAAATGAGAGAGAAGAGAAGCAAATGAAAGACATCAAAGTGGATGGGAAGAGAAGGAAATGCACAGTGTGTGGATGACAGACTTTGGTAAGCCACTGATTGGTTATCATTGAGATGCATATGATAAAATTGTCAAAGAATTAATAAAGATAATGTTTTTAAAAAGGAATCATATTAAAGGATGCAAGAAACTCTCCTAAGTAAAGAATCATGTGTTTGATCTCATAGGATGAGTCAGGGGATGAAGGTAAATACATTCTATGTGCATATATTTAAGTATCATGATGAAATCCTTCACTTTTTCAATGATATATGTTAATTACATTATTTTTAAAATAGAGGCTACTAGGTCTGACAGCACTGGTATCAGAGTCAGAGCAGATAAACTCTTTTCACGCTGAGACACCAAAGGTGAGTTTCTTCCACAAAACCTCCATGAACTGTAACCAAAGATAAGCAGGACACACAGCACACTTTCTCCAAGTATAAAACTCTAAGACCAGACACACAGAGCACATGTGTACACAAACATTAATACAAACACCATGGTCATTTCTAGCTATCATCTGTCATTGAGCTAAACATTTGATTCTCTCAGTTTTAATATCATTCAAAGTCAGATGACCTTCAGTTAAACTTGCATATTTTTATTCTAACTTCTGTACTACTCAGTAATAAGAAAAATGACATACTAAAGTTCGCAGGTAAATGAATGAATTTGGAGAATATCCTCCATAGCGAGGTCTCACAAACCCAGAAGAATAGGCAGGGGATATACTCACTCAGTAGTGGACTTTAAGCAAAAACATTCTTTTGTCATTGAAAGATTATGGGTGAATAAGGTGATTTAAAACACATATACACAAAACAAAACTTGACGGTAGAAGGGTTGCTTAGCAAAAATTTGTGGTGACCATAGTGCATCTGTGGACATTAGCTGTGACCTATTGTGCTTTCTTCATCTGTAGCTGAGCCTAACCTGGCCTGAGGAGCTTTAGATTTTATTTTTTAAGTTTCATGCATTTTAGAGAAAAGGGAAGGTTTATTACTGTATGGGTTTTTTTTTTTTTTAGTTGTACTGAATATTTTGTGTCGCGCCCAACCTCGCCAGCAAGGAAGAAGCGACTCAGGATTCTTCTCTCCAGCCGTTTATTCAGGACCTGTGCACAGTCTTCTGACTTCTGACTTCCGACTCCGGGGGGAAGCCCGCTCGTGGCTAAATACCCTCTGGGCCTCCAACCCCAGTAAGCTACATGGACATCGCCCATAGGTCCTAGGACGCAGGAAGCAAGCCATCATCCTCGCCTACAGCCA
>PVIH01021904.1:0-18798 GCA_004025045.1 Sigmodon hispidus | reverse complement strand
ATCAAGTTCAAAGTGGCTGGGTTTAAGTTGAGGACCTTGATCCACTTGGATTTCAGTTTTGTGAAGGATGACAGGCTCGGATCTATTTGCATTTTTCTACATACTAGCTACGCCAACACCATTTGTTAAATACACTATCTTGTTTCCATTGAATGTTTTGGGCCTCTTTGTCAAAGCTCAGGTGTTCATAGGTTTTGGGGTTAATGTCTGGATCCTCAATTCTATTCAATTGGTCCACAAGGACTTAGACTAATTTTTAATAATTTGAGTCAATCTTTGTTGGATAAAGTAGTACTCTAAAATGTTCATCAAAAGCATCTTGCTATGATGCTAGTTGTTGAATTTTTTATTTAACATTTTTTAATATACCCACGATTATTTTTTCTTTCCCCTCTTCCTAGTTTTCCCCTAGCTTCTCCCTAACCCATCATCCATCCATTCTCCAGAAAGGGTAAGAAATCCCAGGGTGAGTCAAAACTATCTGGCATATCCAGTTGAGGTAGTACCAAGTCTTCACCCCCCCCCCAAGTATTAGGGCTGAGGAAAGTGTTCCTCTGTGGGCAATGGGCTCCCAGAAGCCAGTTAATGCACCAGGAATAAATTAGTGTCCCAGTGCCAGAGGCTCCATTAACTGCCTGCACTATTCAGCATCCATCCACATTTAGATGACATGAATCAGTCCCATGGAAGTTTCCAACTGTCACTTGAGTATCTGTGAGCTCCCAATAGCTCAGGTCAGCTGACTCTCTTGGTTTCCTCATCATTATCTTCGCCCTTTTGCTTCTATAATTTCTCCTTCTTCTCTTCATCTACATTGCTATCTCAATTCAGGGCTTATCTGCATATCTCTGCATCTGCTTCCATCTGATGCTGGTTGAAGATTATATAATGTTAATTAGGGTTGTCATCTATTTGGTCATAGGGGAAGGTCAGTTTAGGTATTCTCTCCACTATTGCTTTGAATCTTAACTTGAGTCATCTTCGTGAGTTCTTAAGTATTTTCCAAGCACCAGGTTTCTCTCTAACCACAATGGCCGTCTTTATCAAGGTACCTCTTTTGTTGTTTTTCCTCACTTTCCTTCCACCAAATCTGCCACCCTGTTCCTTTAGGTTCTCTTCTGTTACTTCTATCTCCTATGGTTCAAATTTACTCAGGAGATCTTCTCTATTTCCCATGCTTAGGGAGGGTCCATGGATGTTTCTATTAGGTTCTTCCTTGTTAGCTAGATGTGTAGGAGTTGTAGATTGTAGCCTGGTTATCTTTTACTTATAAAATCTACTTATGAGTGAGTACACACCATGTTTGTCTTTCTGGGTTTGTTTTATCTTTTTTTTCTACTTCTATATATTTGCCAGTAAATTTAAGGATGTCATTGTTTTGTTGTTGTTGTTGTTTACTAGTATCCCATTGTGAAAATGTACCACATTATTTAAAAATCAATTCTTCACTTGAGTGTCATCTAGGTCATTTCCAAATTCTGGCTATTATAAATAAAGCTTTTCTGAGGGTGGGTTGAGCATATGTCCTCATGGTAAGAATGTGGATTCTTTGGTTATATGCCAAAGAGTGGTAATGCTGGACCATTGGGTAGATGGATTAGCAGTTTTCTGAGAAACCACATACTTCTTCCAAGTGGCTGTACAAGTTCATGTTCCCAAAAACAATGAAAGAATGTTCCTCTTACTCCACATCATAGGTTGTCATTTGGAATTTTGATCTTAGCCTTTCTGACAGGTGTTAGTATGTACATCAGAATGTAATTTTGATATGTTGACATTGAAACCTTCCTTCTTGATTGGACAGAATAGGGGAAGTGATGTGGGGCATCTTTATGATTTAAATAAAGGACTGTTTTGGACAAAAGAAAAAAAAAGAAAAAAAATAAGCATCAAAGCTTCATGATAGAGCCTCTGTGGACAGGAGGCAACAGATCCCATACAATGAGGCTGACTCCTCATAATCCCTAACTCCTTGCTCATACAGACTCTTCTCCCCCACACTCCAGCTGGAAGGGGTGCTAGGCCCGGTGATCACACATGAATCTTCACCTCCACCTCCATTCTTTGATGGATGTAGGTTTTCTGATGACACTTAGGGTGTTTATTCATTTGATTATATTTCTGTTTAGGCACCCCTCCACAATTGTTTGTAGACCTAGCTAGTAACATCCTGTGGGTTCTTGAAGTTTTTTCTAGCACCAAGTCTTAATATAACATTGGCTTCCTCTATTAAGATATCCATTTCTTTTATTCTCCCTCTATGTTGCTCCTTTCACTCAGCCATCTCCTTCTCTCATGATTTGTTCCTACCTCTTTCTGGGCGCTACCCATTATGCTCACAAATTGATAAGGAGATCTCTATTTTTTCTTCCTAGAAACATCCTTGGGTGTCTCTCTTAAGTTCCTTCTCATTCCAAGCTGTTCAGGGATTATGGTTTTGCAGCTTGATTATTCTTTGCTTTTTGACTAAAATGAACTAATGTGTGAGTACATTCCATGCCTATCTTTCTGGGCTTGTGTTACCTCACTCAGGAGGATATTCTTAAAATCCATCTATTTGCCTGCATATTTTAGGATGTCATTTTATTTTTTTACTGCTGAGTAGTACTCCATTGTGTAGATGTAGCACAGTTTATTAATCCATTCTTCAGTTGAGAGAAGTCTATGTTGTTTACAGGTTGTTGCTATTATGAATATGCTGCTATGAACATAGCTGAACTAATGCCTTTTGGGTGCGAATGTACATCTTTTGGGTATATATTCTATAGTGGCATTGCTGAATCCATGAGGAGATAGATTCCTAGTTTTCTGAGGAACTGCCACACTGCATTCTAGAGTAGCTGTTCAAGTTTACACTCCCACCAACAATGGAGGAATGTTCCCTTTGCTCTGCAACCTCTACAGCATAGGTGTCATCTGTGTTTTTGATCTTAGCCATTTCAGACATGTGTAAGATGGGTCTCAAACTTGTTTTTATTTGTATTTCTCTGATAGATAAAGATGTTGAAAATTTTAAGTGCTTTCCACCCATTTGGAAGTCTTTTGCGGAGATATCCCTTTCTAGATCTGAACCCTATTTATGTTCTGAGGCTCTAGCTTCTTTAGTTCTCTATATGTTTTAGTGATCAGTCGTTTGTCATATGTAGGGTTAATGACTACCTATTCCCATTTTTTAGGCTCTCGTTTTGTCTTATGACTGTGTCCTTTGCCTTACAGTAGCTTTGTCGTTTCATTTATTATTGTTATTAGTGTCTGTGCTATTGTCTTATATTTAGAATGATGCCACCTTTGCTGATGTGTTGGAGGGTATTTCTCACTTTCTTTTCTGTCAAGTTCAGTGTAGCTGAGTTTATGTTGAAGTCTTTGATTCAATGGGATTTGAGTTTTGTGCAGTGTTATAGGTATGGATCTATTTGAATTCTTCTATATACTACCATCCACTTATGCCAACATCATTTGCTAAAAATTCTATTTTTATTAAATATTTTTTGCTTTTTTGGTCAAAATCAGGTGTTCATCTGTGTGTGGCTTAAGGTTGGGTTCTTTGATTTATTTCCATTGACACACATGTCTATTTTTATGCCAATTCTATGTTGGAGTTACTACTGTATCTCTATAGTATAGCTTCAAGTCAGGGATGGTGATGCTTTGTGAAGTTTTTTTACTGAGTAAGATTGTTTTGGCAATCCTGGGTTATCTGTTATTCTATATAAAGTTGAGTATTGTTCTTCCAGGGTGTATAAAAAATTATGTTGGGATTTTGATAAAGATTGCATTGAATTTGTAGATTATTTTAGATAAGATTTCCACTTTTACTATGTTGATCCTACCTATACAGGAGCATGGGAAATCTTTCCATTTTCTGATATTCTCTTAAATTTCTATCCTCAGTGGTTTAAAGTTTTTGCAAATAGGTCTGCTACTTCTTTGGTTAGAGTTACGCCAAGATATTTAATGCTATTTACTAATTTATAAAGGATGATGTTTCTCTTATTTATTTTGAGCCCTTTTTATCCTTTGTGTATAAAAGGGCAATTGATTTCTTTTAGTTAATCTTATACCTTGCTACATTGCTAAAGGTGTTTATTAGTTGTAAGAGTTTCCTGGTAGAATTTTGGTGGACACTTATGTATACAATCATATTATCTGCAAATAGAGATATTTTGACTTCTTTCTTTTCAATTTGTATCCCATTAATCTACTTTTGTTCTCTTATTTCTTTAGCTAAAACTTTGAGAACTATATTGAATAGATAAGGAGACAGAGGTCAGCCTTTATTTGTTCTAGATTTTAGTGGGATTGCTTTGAGTTTTTCTCCATTTAGTTTGATGTTGACTATCAGCATGCTTTATAGTACCTTCATTATACTTAGGTATTTTCCCTGTATTTTTGATCTCCCCAGAACTTTTATTATGAAGGACTTTGGATTTTGTCAAAGGCTTTTTGGCATCTAAGGAGAAGATTACATAGATTTTTCTTTTAAATAGATGACATTCACTGTTCTTTTTGTAAGTTGAACCATCTCTGCATCTCTGGGATGAAGACTATTTGATTATGGTGGATGACTTTTTTGGTATGTTGTTGAATTCAGTTTGCCAGAATTTTATCTAGTATTTTTGCATCAATGTTCATGAGGAAGATTTGCCTGTAAGTCTTTCTTTGTTGCATCTTTGAGTGGTGTGGGTATCAGGGTGATTGTGGCCTCAGAATAAGAGTTTAGCCATGTTCTTTCAGTTTCTACTGTATGGAACAGTTTGAGGAGTATTGATATTAGTTCTTTGAATGTCTGAGAATTCTGCACTGAAATCATCTGGTCCTAGGCTTTTTTTAACGTGGAAGATTTTTAATACGAGCTCTAATTTCCTTTGGGTTTATAGGTTTAGATCACGTATTCGCTCTTCATATAATTTTGGTAAGTGGCACCTGTCCAGAAAACTATCCATTTCTTTTAGATTTTTCATTTTAGTAGTGTATAAATTTGCAAAGTGTGACCTGACAATTCTCTGGATTTCCTGGGGGTCTGTCATTATGTTTCCCTCTTCATTTCTGATTTTCTTGATTTGGAAACTCTCTTTCTGCTTTTTGGTTAGTTTGGATAACAGTTTATCTATCTCTTTGACTTTTTCAAAGAACCAACTCTTTGATTTATTGATTTTTTGTATTGTCCAATTTGTTTCTGTTGTATTGATTTCCACCCCAATTTTGATTGTTTTCTCCTGTCTACTCCTAGGTGAGTTTGCTTTTAATTGTTTTAAATACTTCAGCTGTGCTGTTAGGTCTCTTGTGTAAAAATTTTTAAGGTTTTTTTTTTATACAGGCATATAGTCAATGAGTTTTTCTCTTAATTCTGCTTCAATTGTATCTCAATAGTTTGGGTATATTGTGGATTCATTTTCATTAAATTCTAGAAAGTCTTTGATTTCTTTCTTAACTTCTTTTTTGACCCAGAGATTGTTCAATGGAGAGATGTTCAGTTTTAATGAATTTGTAGGATTTCTGGGATTTTTGTTGTGGTTTAATTCTAACTTTAGACTTATCTGATATAATACGAGAGGTTATTTTAATTTTTTGTATCTTTTGATATTTTCCTTATGACTGGGTACATGGTCAATTTTAGAGAAAGTTCCATGGGGTGCTGATAATATGTATATTTGTTTGTGTTTGGGTGGAAGCATCTGTATACATCTATTAAGTTCATTTGGGTCATAACGTCTGTTAAACCCTTTATTTTACTGCTGAGTCTTTTTCTGGTTGATCTATCAAAGGGTGAAATTGGAGTATTGATGTCTAACACTATTAGTGAATGGTTTCTGATGTAAAGTTTAAGCTTTCTTTTACATATGTAGGTGCCCTTGTGTTGTAGGCATAAATATTCAAGATTGAGAATTCATCTTGGTGAATTTTTCCTGAGATGAATAGGTAATATTTATTCTGGTCTCTTTTGATTGATTTTACTTTGAAGTCTATTTTGTTAAGATATGAGGATGACTATAACAGCTTGTTCCTTGGGATCATTTGATTGGAAAATGTTTTTGCAATCTATTACTCTGAGCCTGTGTCTGTCTTTGAAACTGAAATGTGTTTCTTGTATGCACAAAAGGATAGCTTTTGTTTTGTGTCCAAAACTTTGGGATATGTCATTTTATAGGGGAATTGAGTCTGTTGATACTATAGGATTTAATGACCTTTAGTTGCTATTTCCTGATATTTTTGGTGGTGTCATGTGTGTATTTCCCTTCTTTAGGTTTTTATTCTGTGGGATTATTGAATGCTTATTGTTTCTTGGGTGTATTTCATTTGTTTTAGGTTGGAGTTTTCCCTCTAGTGCCTTCTATAATGCCAGATTTGTGGATAGGTATTGTTTAAAAGATTTTGTCATGAAATATCTTGTTTACTGCCACTATGGCTTTACTGGGTTTATGAGATTAGATTGGCAGCCATGCTTTTTTAGTGTTTGTATAATAACTGACCAGGACCTTCTTACTTACATTGTTTCCATTGTATAGCCTGGTGTTATTCTGATGTGTCTGCCTTTGTATGTAATTTGGCCCTTTTATTTTGCAGTTCTTAGTATTTTTTGTTGTTATTCTATAGTTTTAGTTACTTGATTATTATGTAGTGAACAGATTTTTTAAGGAGTTTAATCTATTTGGTGTTCTGTCAGCTTTTTATATATTTATAGGCATTTCTTTAGCTTAGGAAAGCTTTATTCCATAATTTTGTTGAATGCATTTTCTGTGTCTTTGAGTTAGTAATCTTCTTCTTCTTCTTCTTCTTCTTCTTCTTCTTCTTCTTCTTCTTCTTCTTCTTCTTTTTCTTCTTCTATTTCAGTTATTTTTAGGTTTAGTTTTTTAATGATGACCCAGATTTTTTGGATATTTTGTGTTATGACTTTTTTGGTTGTAGTGTTTTCTTTAACTGATATATCTATTTCCACAATTGAATTTTCCACTTCAGAAATTCTTTCATCTCTTGCATTCTATTAGTTATGCTTACATCTGTAGTTTCAGTTTGTTTCTTCAGGTTTTCTATTTCCAGAATTGCCTTGGCTTGTAACTTCTTTATTGCTTACATTTTAGTTTTTAATTCCTGGAATGTTTCTTTCATCTGTTAGAATTATTTTCTTATTTTCATGTTTTTTTTTTTTTTTTAAATCAGGGATTTGTTAATATCTTGCAATTGTTTTGTATTTTCTTCTATTTCTTTAAAGGAACTTATTATTTATTTATTTTTTTATTATTATGAACAAAGAAGTCACACTTTCTATATTTGTAAATCCATATTCAATTTCCCTTCCCCCTCCCACCATATCAGGTCATTCTTTCTTCTCCACAACTCCCCAACCCCCCTGACCCCGCTTCTCCCCAGACATGCACCAAGCAGGCCCCAAGGTCCCACTGTCACAATATTGCTTATTCATGCCTCCAGTTTTCTTCCCTCTCCCTCAAGAATGAGTCAGGTATTCCTCTACGGAGAGGGGGATCCAAGGAGTCAGTCCAAGGAGTTTCTGATCCCAAGCTGTTCAGTGTTATAGTTTGCAGCAAAAGCATGCTTTGCTTTTTTCTTGTTTGTTTGTTTGTTTGTTTGTTTATTTAGAGTCCAATAATGAGTGACAACATCCTCTGTTTATCTTACTGAGTTTGTTAAACCTTGCTCAGGAGGATATTCCACAAATCCATACATTTTCCTGCAAATTTTAGAATATCACTTTTTCTTAGTGCTGAGTAGTACTCCATTGTGTAGATGTACCACACTTTGTTAAACCATTCTTCAGTTGAGGGGCATCTAGGTTGTTTCCATGTTCTTGCTATTACAAATAACGCTGCTATGAACATAGTTGAGCTAATGCCTTTGGAATGTGACTGGGCATCTTTAGGGTATAAACCCAGAAGTGCTATTGCTGGGTCCTTGGGGAGATTGATTCTCAATTTTCTGAGAAACCTCCATACTGTATTCCAAAGAGGCTGAACAAGCTTCCACTATCACCAAAAATAGAGGCATGTTTCCCTTGCTCTGCATCCTCTCCAGCATAGGCTGTCATCTCTGGCTTTTATCTTAGCCAATCTAAAAGGTGGCATCTCAAAGTTGTTTTGATTTGCATTTCTCTGATGGCTAAAGATGATGAGCACTTTTTCAGGTGCCTTTCAGCCATTTGTAATTCTTCTGCTGAAAATTCTCTTTTTAGATCTGAACCCCATGTTTTGATTGGGGTATTCAAGGTTTTCAGCTCTAGATTCTTGAGTTCTTTATATAACTTAGAGATCAGTCCTCTATCACTTGTAGGGTTGGAAAAAATTTTTTCCCATTCTCTAGGACGTCGTTTTTTCCTATTGACAGTGTCCTTGGAATTACAGAAGCTTCTCAGCCTCAGGAGATTCCACTTATTGATTGCTGATAATAGTGTCTGTGCCACTGGTGTTATATTTAGGAAGTGGTCGCCTATGCCAATTTGTAGAAGTGTATTTCCCGCTCTCTTTTCTATCAAGTATAAAGTGGTTGGGTTTATGTTGAGGTTTTTGATTCACTTGAATTTGAGTTTTGTGCAGGTTGACAGGCGTGGATCTATTTGCATTTTTCTACACAGTATCATTCATATATGCCAATACCATTTGTTAAATATACTTTCATTTTTCCATTGAATATTTTGGACCTCTTTGTCGATGATCTGTGTTCATAGATTTTTGGGTTAATGTCTGGATTCTCAATTCTATTCCATTATAGACTGATCTACAAGTCTGTTTTTATGCCAGTACCAGGCTGTTTTTATTACTGTAGCTCTGTAGTATAACTTGAAGTCAGGGATGGTGATGCCTCCTGAGGATTTTTTGTTGAGCAGCATTGTTTTGGCAATCCATGCTTACCTGTTATTCCAAATGAAATTGAGTATTTTTCTTTCAAGGTTCAAAAAATATTGTTTTGAGATTTTAATGGGCAGTGAATTGAATCTTTAGATTGCTTCTGATAGAATTGCCATTTTTAACTATGGAGAGCTGCGTGTAGCCATACCTTAAAGATCATGCTGGCTTCTGCCTTCCATCTTCCACATGGTGAGTGCTCTCAGTGACAAACATTCCCATATATGGCTAGGCTGAGGATCTGGCTTGCTTCTGCGTACCTGGACCTATAGGTAATACCCACGTTTCATACTGGGGTTGGCTGCCCAGAGGCTATTTAGGCTGCGGGCGGGGTTTCCCCATAAGCAGAATGAGGGAGAAGATGTAGCTAGTCAGTCAGTCCCCATCATATGTAAGTAACTCAGAAGTCAGAAATCAAGGTTCCTGAATAAAACTGCTGAAAGAAGAGCTTGGGTGTCCCATCGTCCTTGTGGGACGAGGTTGGGCAAAACACATGCTTACCTGTTATTTCAAATGAAATTGAGTTTTGTTCTTTCAAGGTCCAATAAATATTGTTTTGGGATTTTAATAGGCAGTGCATTCAATCTTTAGATTGCTTTTGCAGAATTGCCATTTTTACTATGTTGATCCTACTTATCCAGGAGCATGGGAGTGCTTTCCATTTTGTGATATCCTCTTCAATTTCTTTCTTCAGTGATTTAAAATTTTTGCCAAGTAGATCTGTTATGTCTTTGGTTATAGTTATTCCAAAGTATTTAATATTATTTGCAGCTATTATAAAGGGTGACGTTCCCTTATTTAAATTTCAGCCCTTCTACTTTAGTGTATAGGAGGGTTACTGATTTTTTTGAGTTAATCTTTTATCCTGTTCATTGCTGAAGTTGTATATCAGCTGTAGCAGTTCCTTGGAAGAATTTTGTAAATCACTTATGTTTACAATCATATCATTGGCAAATAGAGGTAGTTTTACTTCTTCTTTTCTAATTTGTATCTGCTTAATCTCCATTCTTCTTCTTATTGCTTTAGCTAAAACTTCAAGAATCATATTGAATAGATAAGGGGAGAGAGGACATCCTTATCTAGTTCCTGATTTTAGTAGGTGTGCTTTGAGTTTTTCTGCATTAAATTTGATACTGGCTGTTGGCTTCTTGTAAATCGTCTTCATTATATTTAGGTATTCTCTCTGTATTCCTGATCTCTCCAGGGCTTTTATCATAAAGGAGTGTTGTATTTTGTCAAATGATTTTTCAGCATCTAAAGATACGATCATGTGGTTTTTGTCTCTTTAGTTTTTTTATATGATGATAATGTTTATGGTTTAATGTTTATGGTTTTTCATATGTTAAACCAGCCCTGAATTTCTGGGATGATGCCTACTTGGTTGTGGTGGATGATATCTTTAATATATTGTTGTATACGGTTCACTAAAATTTTGTTGAAAATTTTAGCATCAATGTTCATGAGGGAAATTGGTCTATAGTGCTTTTATATTGTGTCTTTGAGTGGCTTGTGTGTTATGGTAATTGTGGCCTTATAAAAGGAGTTTGACAATCTTCCTTCAGATTCTACTGTGTGAAATAGTTTGAGGAGTAATGGTAAAAATTCTTCTTTGAACGTGCATTAGAAATCTGTACTGAAACCATCTGGACCAGTGCTTTTATTTTTGGGGAGGGTTTTAATTACAGCTTCAATTTCCTTAAGGGTTATAGGCCTGTTTAGGTAATTAATCTGATCTTGACTTAATTTTGGTAAATGGTACATGTCCAGAAAGCTGGCCATTTGTTCTAGGTTTTCCATTATTGTGGAATATAGATTTTCAAAGTATGATTTGATATTTCTCTGGATTTCCTGGGGGGTCCGTTGTTATGGTCCCTTTTTCATTTCTGATCTTTTTGGATAGGACACACTCTCTGTTCTTTTTGATTAGTTTGGAAATGGGCTTATCTATCTTGTCTACTTTCTCAAAGAACCAACTTTAAATTCATTGATACTTTGTATTGTTCTTTTAGTTTCAATTGTATTGATTTCAGCTCTAAGTTTGATTATTTCCTGGATTCTACTCCTTCTAGGTGAGTTTCTTCTATTACTTCTAAAATTTTCAGCCGAGCTGTTAGTTCTTAATGTGGAATTTCTCTATGTTTTTCATATAGGCATCTAGTGCTTTTAATTTTCTTCTTAATACTGCTTTCTTTGTGTCCCACAATTTTGGGAACATTGTGGATTCATTTTCATTAAATTCTAGGAAAATTTTGATTTCTTTCTTAATTTCTTTCTTGACCCAGAGGTGGTTCAGCTGATTAATGTTTAGTTTCCATGAGTTGGTAGGCTTTCTTTGATTTTTCATGTTGTTGAACTCTAACTGTAGGCCCTGGTGATCCAATATGTTACAAAGGATTATTTTCATTTTTTTTGTATTTGTTGATATTTGCTTTATGACCAATTATGTGGTCAATTTTAGGGAAAGGTCCATGAGGAGCTGAGAAATATGTACATTCCTTTGCATTTGGGTGGAATCCTCTGTAGATATCTATTAAGTCCATTTGCATCATAACGTGTATTAGACTCCTTATTTCTCTGTCGAGTCTCTGTCTGGTTTTCTTATCCAGGGGCGAAAGTGGGGTATTGAAGTCTCCCACTATTAGAGTGTGAGAATTGATGTGGGATATGAACTTTAGCAGGGTTTCTTTTACATACGTGTGTGCCCTTATATTAGGGGCATAAATATTCAGGATTGAAATCTCCTCTTGACCAATTTTCACTGTGATGAATAAGTAATGACCATCTTGGTCCATTTTAATTGCCTTTAGCTTAAAGTCTACTTTGTTAGATATTAGGATGGCAACTCCAGCTTCTTTCTTAGGACCATTTGACTGGAAAATCTTTTTCCAATCCTTTACTCTAAGCCTCTGTCTTTGTGGTTGAGGTGTATTTCTTGTATTGAACAGAAGGATGACTTTTGTTGTTGTATCCATCTTGTTAGTGTGTGTCTTTTTATAGGAGAGTTGGGTCCATTGATATTAAGGGATATTAGTGACCACTGATTGATATTTCCAGCAATTTTTGGTGGTAGCTTGTATGTATTTCCTTTCTCTGAGGTAATCTTCTGTGGGGTTATTAATTTTTTGTTGTTTCATGGGTGTATCCGGGCTCATTAGGTTGGAGTTTTCCCTTTAACACTTTCTGTAGTGCTGGATTGATAGATAGGTATTTTTTCATTCTGACTTCGTCATGAAATATCTTGTTTACTCCATCTATGGTGATTGATAATTTTGCAGGGTATAGTATTCTAGTTTGGCATCAATGCTCTTTTAGCATCTGTATAACTTTTGACAAAGCCCTTCTAGCTTTCCTCATTTCCATTGAATAGCCAGGTGTTATTCTGATGCGTGTGTCTTTATATGTAAGTTGGTCCTTTTCTTTTGTAGCTCTTAATTTTTTTTTGTTCTGTATGTTTTGTGGCTTTATTAATATGTGGCACACTGACTTTTTTGGTGTCACATCTATTTGGTGTTCTGTAAGCTTCTTGTATCTTTTTAGGCATTTCCTTCTTCACGTTAGGGAAGTTTACTTCTATGATTTTATTGAATACATTATCTGTGCCTTTGAGCTGGTATTCTTCTCCTTCTTCTATTCCTATTATTCCCAAGTTAGATCTATTCATGGTGTTCCAGATTTCCTGAACATTTTGTGTTATGGGTTTTTTGGTTTTAGTATTTTCTTTGACTGATATATCTATTTGAGCTACTGAGTCTTCCACTTCAAAGATTCTTCTTCCTTCCCTTCAATTCTGTTGGTTATGCTTGTATTTGCAGTTCCAGCTTTTTTCTTCAGGTTTTCTATTTTCATCTTTACCTCATTTTTTGCCTTTTTTATTGCTTCTATTTCAGTTTTTAATTTCTGGCATGTTTCTTTCACAGATTTGTTTATCTCTCCCATTTTTTTTTTTTGTATTTTCTTCTATTACTTTAAGGGAAGTTTTCATATCTTCTTTGAGGGCTTCAATGATCATCATAAAATTATTTTTGGCATTGCTTCTTTCTGCTTCCTCTTCATTGCTCTGTTCATGTCTTGTAGTTGTAGAACTGCAACTTTCTTTTGGAGTTACCTTGTTGTTCTTTATATTATTATATATATTTTTGTACTGCCATCTGCCCATGGCTTCAGTGGTTCATAATTAGGTGGCTCCTGGTCAGTTGTGGCATGTGGACTTCTGTGTCTCCTGTCACCTCTGAGCATGGGGTCTGCTCAATGTCTGACTCTGCTAGGGCAGGGGTCTGAATTTCAAGACTTAGTCTTTCTCTGTTGATACAGTTGAGGCCGGGTCGCCATGTGATGCCCCTTCTTTTAGGTGCAGTTGGAGGAGGCCCTCACAGCCAGACTCTATTCCAGTCTGCTAAGGAGTGTGTTGAGACATGCGCCACAGACAGAACCTCGCCCTGGAACCTGAACCTGAATTGGAACACAGTTTTCCCTGGCAGGAATTGAGGCATTTGGGCCTGCTGACCTCACCTCACCTCTACGCAGAGTCTGAGTCTGGCTTTCAGAGTCCTCAGTCCTTCTCTGTTGAAGCAGTTGGAGGAAGGGTGGCAGTGCAAGTTCCCTTGTTTTAGTAGCAGCTGGAGGTACCTTCACAGCCAGCCACAGCCAAAGTCTATTTCTGTCTGCTAAGGAGTGTTGGAGACATACACAACAAAGAGAACCTGGTCACGGAACTGGACTAAGGTAACTTTTTAATATCCTCTATTAAAGCTTCTGTTATCTTCATAAAGTTATGTTTAATGTTTTTCTTTCTTTTTCCTTTTTATTGCTATGCTGAGATCTTGATATTGTAGAACCACCAGTTTTTTATAGTGTCTTATATTGTTATATGTATTCTTGCACTGGCATCCGCTCATTTCTTTTTGGTTCACTCTTAGTTCTTAGTTGGCCCTTAGTCAGTAATGGGTCTAGGAGATGTGTGTCTCCAGCTGTTGCAGTTGTCACTTTTAGTTGACTCTTATTCAGTTGTAGATTAGGGTACTGTATGTCTTTAATTGCTGGTGTGTGAAAAAGCAGTTTGAATTTGTGGTAGGGTTTGTTCAATGGGATATCTTTCCAGCTGGATTTTTCTGGGGATTGCCCTTGGGTGGGGACTTCCCAGGTATTTGTTTGTTTGTTTGTTTAGGGCATAGCTAAGCATGGGTGGGGTGCCAGGTGGTGTGTCCCTGGCTTTGGAGACCATGGTCTTTGTTTGGCCTGTGGATTGGAGTTCACTCACCTCTTAGTTTTGGACCAGGGTGTTGCAAGATCTTCAGTATTGGTTGTGTGATCTGATATGCTTTCATAAGTTACATGGCTTTTTTCTTTGCATCTTTTAATATTTTTTCTCCTCTATGTTTAGTGTTTTGCCTATTATGTGGCTAGTGGACATTTTTTTTTTTATGGGGGAGGCTTCTGGTCTATTTGGTGTTCTCAAGCTTCTTTTATCTCCATTGACATTTCTCTTTTTATGTTGGAAAAATTTCCTTTTATCATTTTGTTGAATATATTTTCAGGGCTTCTGAGATGGTATTCTATTCTCCTATTTCTATTATTCCTAAGTTTTGTCTTTTTATGTTCTCAGAATTTCTAAAAGTTTTATGTTAGAACTTTTTTAATTTTAGTGTTTTCTTTGACATATCTATTTTCTTTATTGTATGCTTTTCAACAGAGATCCTGTTCATCTCTTGCATTTTTTAGTTCTGCTTGCATTCATGGTTATTGTTAGTTTACTCAGATTTTTAATTTCCAGTATTCCCTTTGTTTGTGTCTTCTTTATTGAATCTATAAGCCTTAAGAATGTTGTTCTTTACTTGTTTAATTGTTTTTTTTTTATTTTCTAGGCTTTCTTTAAGTGACTTGTTGGTTTCTTTCCACTTTTTCTTTATTTCTTTAAGAAAAATTTTTATTGCGTCTTTAATTTACTTTTTAAAGGTTTCTATTATTTTTATAGAGTAATTTTAAAGTCATTGCCTTCTGCTTCTTTTTTATTGAAGTATTGAGGTCTTACTGTTGTAGAGCAATTAGGTTCTGGTAGTGTCATATTGTTCTTTAGGTTGTTGAATATATTTTTGAACTGGCATCTACCCATTTTGGAGAAAGACTTGAGGGGATGAAGAGAAGAGTGAGTTACCTGGAGGGTTTGGGAAGGGGAGGGGAGTTTGATCCAGGGGATACATTGACAAAAAAATATAGACTTTATTAAATACAAATAAAAAAAAAAGAAATGTGGAAAAGGAATTAAGAGCTCTGGATAGAGCAGGAGAAGAGAATTTTTGCTTTCTCAGATACTTTCTTCTCTTTCAGCTGGGTACTGAGAGACTTTCAGTTGAAGGATTTCTAGATAAAGGTCTGAGGTGAGAAGTGTCAGGGGTTTGTTTTTTTAATCCCTTTGACATTCCATCTTTTCCCTAATATCTCACTCTGGGTTTTCATTTTATACCATCTAGAGTTTGTACAATAGTTTTTTAACTTATGCCATTGTCTTTGCTGTCTCAAAACACTAAGCATTCTTGTTTGTTTCTATTGGATGGTAAACTATGGAAGTACTGAAAGAGAGTTCCATAGATGAAACAAGTTAGAAATTTTTGTAACAAGGGCACAAAATGTCTAAGGGTTCTACTAATGAATGAAAAGCAGAATTGACTACAATATCCATAGCAGACCATAATCCTACTTCAAACATACCCTTTATCAAATAATAACAATATTGTTTCCAATATATAGCTTTTCTGTTTTAGTATAAAATAATATTTGGCCATTTGCTTTTTTCAGCAAATGATTCTCATAATTCAGGCACCTACATGCATACATTGCTCTATGGGTCAGGGGTATAAACAAAACATCATTAAGATTACAACTGTGCCTTAATTTAGAAAGTTGATTACATTTTAAAAGTATTTTTTGTAAAAAAATCCAAGAAGTAAGGTTGATTGATACATTACTATTTTAATGGCATTTTAGACCCATAACAGTGTATCAGTCTTAAATCTTAATGTGTTTAAGGTAACCATGAGGCCTAACAAAAGTTCCAGTATCTTCCATTATAGAATGTATTGGAATAATAATTTTGTGCACAGTGAATATTGTCTATGTAATTAGTTTAGTAAATAAGCTGACTATCTAATAGCTGAACAGAATATTGTTAGGCAGGAGAGCAAGTCTAGGAGAATGCTGGGAGGATAAAGGACAATCTGGAATCTCTAGCCAAACACAAAAGAACAAGATATGAATGTGCCATGTTAATAAAGGTGTCAGCACCTGGCAGAGCATGAATTAAGAATTAGGGCAAACTTAAAATATAAGAGCTAGTTAGTAATAAGCCTAAACTATTGCATGATTATTTATAATTAATCTAAGCATCATTGTGTTTGATGGTAACAAAAGAACTGAACAACTCCACCTCTGTAGTAAAATGTTGGCCCAGACTTTTGGGCCTTGCCCTGAGATTCTGGCTAGCAGACTTGCAGATCCACACTCCCACAGAACCAAAAAGACACACAGAGTCTTACATTAATTGTATGCTGATGAGCCTAGGGCCCAGGCATATAACTTGCTAAATCATTAGCTTTAAACTAACCCATGATTCTTAACCTGTTAAGCTATGTGGCTTTTGTTAGAACACATTTTCAGTTTCTTTCCTCTGCTTCTGCTGGCACCTCATTCAGCTCTCTCTGGCATTTTCACTCTGTTCTTCTTGGTCCCAGAGTTTTCTCAGTCTGGTAGCCTTGCTGATACTTCCTGTCTGCCTTTGGCCAATCAGAATTTTTATTAAACCAGTAGGTGGGACAGCTATATTCAAGGCAACAACATAATCCCACTACACACCTACAATTTAATTATAATTTAATTTCACCAAAAATGGCACAAGTTAAATCAAATATATCATTTAACTATGTTAAACATAGTATATAGCTCACAATAATGCCTATGGTCTTGATGGCTCTATTCTTCCTAGACCAGTGTTTGCTAGATTTTCTCACTTACTATGGACAGAAGGGCAGATTGGTAATGTTCTCAGTGCTTTAACTTTGCTTCAGTCATCTGATTAACAGATGGCAGGCTGGTAAAGCCATGAATCACTATTCATTTGCCTACAGATAATCTTGCACTTTTCTGTGGTTATACTATGGTTTTACTTAATCAATAACTCAGATATTATTATTTAACTTATTATTAAAATTATAATATAATTAAATCATTTTAATTTCACTTTCCTCCCCTTAAGCTCTCTTACAATCCTTTCTTGATATTTCTAATTTATGGATTCTTTGCTTTTTAATTTTCTTGCATGAATGCCATTTGGTATTAAATAACAATTGCTATGCTCTTGACTGGGGAATACTATTTCTTTTTATTTCAGTATTCCTTAGTTACTTGTAATGTTTGTTGTAGGGTTGAAGATGCATGTTTATTTCCTTGTTCACATGGCAAGTCTATTGATGACTTTATTAAGCTCCTCTTTAGATAATCATGTTAGCGAGATTTTGTGGGTCCAGCTTCTAGGTCACTAGGAGGTACATTTACACAAAAAACTTTCTGTTTCTCTGACTCTTGCAATTATTCAGTCTATTCTTCTACAATAATCCCTCAACCTTTCATGTAGAAGTTGTTTTGTAGTTATGTCCATTGTGACTAGTGTACACATCTCCAAATTTTAGTCATTGAATTTCTTTTTGATATGTTTTTTATCTGATATGAATAGAAATTTTGTGTGTGGGGGGGAGTAAAGTCTACACATATATGTAAATGTGAAATCCAAATATACAGATTGCATTTATGACTTCACTAGCCCTAGATATTGAGCCAGATTGTCTGTACTATTTGGTACTCCCGTAAGTTCCAGATCTATCTAGTCTCAGGTTCTTGGGCACCAAAGCAGTGTCAAGCATTAGTTCTGTATTATGGATTGGGCTTTCACCCAGATCAGATATTGAGTGGTTACTTCAATAAACTTTGTGACATTATCACACCAGCTTAACCTGCACTGGGTCACCGTTGTAGATTGATATAGATATAGCTCTAATTTTATTATTATAAATGTAAACATCCAGCTTATTGTCCCATTGTTGAATCTTTTTCTCTTGCTTATGTTTTTGGTACATAAATATCTATGATCTTAAACCATCCACAATTTTTATTCTCTCAGAATATTTTTTTTAAATCCAGGGTTATTTGTGCTTCTGTATAAATTTAATATTATTTTCTATCTCAGTGAAAAATGAGAGGGGCATTTGAGCTGGGGTTTCATTGAACCATAAATAAATTTTGAAAAAATTGTTCATTCTCAAATTAATTCTACCAAGATGTGAACTTGAGATTTCTTACATTTTCTTGGGCAGTTCTCCTTCAATTTCTATAGAGGTTTAAACTTTTCATTGTAGAAGTCCCTCACTTTCTTGGTTATGTTTATTTATTTTATTTTACTTGACACATTGTAAATGAATGTGTATCTGCAATCTTTTTTCTTGTCTATTTGTTGTTGGTGCATAAAATATCTATTCATTTCAGTAGGTTGGTTCTGTATCTTGCCACAAATAGTAATTTTGCTTATCATTTTTTAAAGTTTTCTGGTTGACTCTTTAGGGATCTCTAATGCATTTGAATCATGCCATTTGAAAACAGGCATACTATGAATTTTTCTTCATCTATTTAAATTTCTTTTTTTTGAATCTATAATTTCTTTTTTTTTCCTTCCTTCTTTATTTTGTATTTATCAAAAAAAAACACAGTAAAAAGAATTTAAAATGTGGAAGAGTTAACAATAACTATACAGAGGATAAGAATGATAAGCATGGCTTATCAAGGGTAGAAATACACATAAGATTGCTACACCTATATTTTCTTTGTGTTCATCTTTCCCTCTGAATTTTTTTTCCATCCCTGTATATCCTTATTCAAGGTCTCTTCCCCCTCCCAACACATC
>PVIH01021903.1:0-28533 GCA_004025045.1 Sigmodon hispidus | reverse complement strand
ATGAAAAAAAAATTCAGAGGGAAAGATGAACACAAAGAAAATATAGGTGTAGCAATCTTATTTGTATTTCTTCCCTTGATAAGCCATGCCTATCATTCTTATCCTCTGTATAGTTATTGTTAACTCTTCCACATTTTAAATTCTTTTTACTGTGTTTTTTTTTGATAAATACAAAATAAAGAAGGAAGAAAAAAAAAGATTTGCTTTGTTACAGAGTATGTGGTCAATCTTGGAGAGGGCTACATAAGGTGCTAACAAGGAGGTATATTCTCTTGTGTTTGGATGAAATTTCTATAAATGTCTGTTAGATCCATTTGCTAAAGAACAGTTTTTAATTTTTTATTTTTTTTGTGAAGTTTCTGTCTGGTAGCCTATACCATGGCAAGAGTGGGGTGCTGAAGGCTCTCACTATCTTTGTTTAGGGTTTGCTGTGTGGTTTAGCTTCAATAATGTATCTTTTAAAAATATAAGTGCTCCAGCATTTGTAGGCATAGGTTTTTAGAATTCAAACTTTTTTAGATAAATTTTTCCTGTGGTAAATGAAATTTTCTTCTTCATCTCTTTTAATTAATCTTAATTCAAATTATATTTTGCTAAATATTATGAAAGCCACACCATCTTATTTCTTACGTAGATTTGATTGGTAAATTGTTTCTCAAACCTTTACCCTGAGGTAATGACTATCCTTGAGATTGAGGTGTGTTTCTTGTATGCAGCAGAAGCCTAAGTCCTGTTTTTTGTATCTTCTGTTATCTTGTGTGTTGTTATAGTTCATTGAGTCCAGTGATACTAAGTGATATTAATGACCAGAGATTGTTAGTTGTTATTCTTGGTTTTGGTGGTGGTAGTGATATGTGTGTTTCTCTTCTTTAGTGTTATCTTGTTTTGGGGTTTTCATGTGTGTGGCTAACTTCCTTGGGTTGGAGTTTTTCTTCAGGTACTTTATGTAGTGCTGCATATGTATTGTTTAAATCTGCTTTTGTCATTGAATATCTTGTTTTCTCTGTTTACTATCATTGAGAGCTTTGTATAGGGACAACTGGACCAGAAAAGTCCTCTAGATACACAGCTGACTAACAAAATGAGCTGTACCCAGTCCCTCGGGCCAAGAGGAGACCTTACTATACAATGTCTACTATCATAACACTATAATATGTCTACTACCACTTTACCAGTATATCTTGCAGGCGGGTCACAGTTATAGGTCACAGGGTTTGTAATTGTGTGATATTAATGCTTACTTTTCTCTTCCAGTGGTATGCAGAGTACCTTTTATAACCATGACCACTAATCCATAGAGGTTAATCTTCTATATGGCAACATCTCAATTTCTTCATTTTCAATGACATAAGTAAACTATATCTTCAATAGGATCTGTTGGTCAGGTTAAAGAGAGTAACCAACAATCTTGAAAGTATCCTCTGAAGTTTAGGTAGAAGCTCCAATGAGACCTGTTTAGTCAATGACTTAACAAGATAAAACTCATTCCTGGTTTTGGAAGTTTAACTCAATAGCCTGAGATGTCTCAATAGAGTATTCTCTCTTTCTTATACAGTGACTTTCTTTAAGTTTCATATATATATATATTAGGAAGATACATTGTTGTAGATCTGCAATAGGTCTTTCTGAAAGCCTTTAGGGCTAGCTGTCCCTCTCCATATTCTCTTCTTATTTGTATCTCATCTCCCACCTCATTTAATGTTCCTATTCTATTTCTCCTGTCTCTCTTTACAACTCTATGTCCTATTTCTCTTTTTTGGAAAATATCCCATCCATCCCTGGTCCCTTGCAAGTTCACAAGACAAGTCTCACCATATTGAAAAACAATTTAAATTATTCCCTGTACTCTGTCTGCTAAATGGATTTTTAAAGGTGAATTTCAACAAAAATTAAATGGCAGTAATGATACAAACTGATGGAAGATGAAAAACTCAATAGTAAAAGAAAATTACATCAAAACATATATAAAAAATAAAATTTAAACTCTTTTTGAATTAAATAAAAGGAAAAACCCAAAATATACAAACCATAGTTACCCAGTGAATGATACTCTTCAAAGAGGCAAGGTCATAGCATTAAGTGCCTACATAAATATCTGAGGAAATCCCATATTAAAAAAATTATGACACTTGTGTGTATATACATACATATGTTATATATATATATGTGTGTGTATGTATGTATATCTGGAAAACCAAGACAAAATGATATCTCAAAAGTATAGCTGAAAAGCAGTAATCAAATTGAGCTAGAAATACAAGAAAAACAATAAAAACACAAAATAATTAATGAAAAATGAGAGTTTTTTAAACAAAATCATTAAAACTTGAAAAACTTTTAATCAAACCAAATTAAGCTCAAGACACAGATTAAATTAGAAGTTAAAAGGGGAAACAAACTAACAGACAATAGAGAAATTTAGAGTATCATAAGAACATAATTTTCAAATCTGTACTTCATCAAACAGGAAAATCTAAAATAATTATTTATATACAAAACATGCTAAAGTTAAATTAAAAGAAAATAAAGGACTTAAACATAACACCAATTTAAATAAAAATAGTAATTAGAATCCACTAAAAAGTTTTGCAGACAGACTGATTTACTATATGATACTATCATGAAAAACAATACTATTAAATTTATTCTGCAAAACAAGAAGGAACAATGCCTAATTCTTTTCATGAAGGCACAATTGCTTTGACACCTAAACCACATATAGATTATGCTCCAGTAAGTAAATGAGCACCAAGAATAGATAAATGGTTTTGTAAATGGATAGATCATAAGAGTGGGCATAATTCTGAGAGGTCTGATAACTGAGTTTGATGGGGTGCATGTTGTAAAAACAACAAATAATATGTATATATATTTAATTACTTTAAAAAATGAAAAGAATGTGAATTACAGATCAATTTCCCTTATGACCACAGATGAATATTTCTCAAAAAATACTTGCAAACTTAATTCAAGAACATATCCAAAAGATTATCCACCATGACCAAGTTGACTTCATTTCAGAAATTCAGAAATGGCTTAATATACATAAATCAATAAATGTAACCCTGCCTGCAAACCTGACTATCCACACCACTAGTTCCTGACATTGAAACTTTTACTTCATAAGCCTCATACATTTCCTAATATCACCCAACCACATAACTCATCTGATACCTGAGATAAAGGCTCTGGAAAACCCAAGAAGAAGTGCTGCTTCCTGAGATATAGCCTCTGACATGCCCCAGGAGGAGAGCTCCAGCTACAATTGCTTCTTAAGACACAGCCTCTGGAGAGCTCCATCACAAGTGCTGCTCCCTAAGACACAGCCTTGTGAGATTGCCATCACCAAGATGACAATGAGAACACCAAATAGACTATATCCGTAAAAGAAGGTCATCTTACCTTATAATAATCAAATTACTATACATACAGAACAAAGAAAAAATTTTAAAAGCTGCAATGGAAAAAGGCCAAATAACTTGTAAAGGCAGACTCATCAGAATAATACCGAACTTCTCAATGTAGACTAGAAGGTCCCGGGCAGATGTTATAAAACTATAAGAGATCACATATGTCAGCCCAGATTATTATACTCAGGAAAACTATTAATCACCATATACGGAGTAAACAAGATATTCCATGACAAAACCAGATTTAAACAATTGCTTTCCACAAACACAGGCCTACAGAAAGCAATAAAAGAAAATTTCAACCTAACAAAGCTAAAAGTAACATGAAGTCACAAGCAATAAATGATCCTACAGAAGCTAAACTCAAAGAAGAGAAACACACATGCACACACTATCACCAAGAACAACAGGAATTAACAATCACTGATCATTAGCATCCCTTAATATCAATGAACCCAACTTATCTATTAAAAAGACACAGGCTAAACAGTGAAAATGAAAACAGGATCCATCTTTTTGCTGAATACAATAAACACATCTCAACTTCAAATACAAACACTGCCTCAGAGTAAAAGTTGGGAAAAGACTTTCTAATCAAATGGACTCAGGAAACAAGCTGGTATATCTACCATAATATCTAACAAAATAGACTTCATCTAAGTTCAATTGAAAGAGATCAGAAAGGACATTACTTATTAATCTCAGAAAAAAATCCATCAAGGATAAACCTCAACTCTGACCATTTATTGCCCATATACAAGAGCAACCACATAAGTAAAAGAAAAATTACTAAACCATAAACTTACATCAAATTCCGCAATGTAATACTGAGAGATTTCAACATCCCACTCTTACTACTGGATAGGTCTACCAGACATAAACTAAACAGAAATTAAGGATCTAACATATATTATGACCCAAGTGAACTTAACAGATATGTAGAGATCATTCCATGCAAATACCAAAGAATATACCATCTTCCTAGCACCCCATGGATCTTTCTCTAAAATTGACCACATATACAGTCATAAACCAAATATGAATAAATACAGAAAAATCAAAATAACCCTTTGTGTCCTATCAGATCACCATGGTCTAATGTGAAGAGTTCAACAAAAACACAAACCACACAAACCTCATGGTAACTGAATATCTCTCAGTTGAACTATCTCTGGATCAAAGAAGAAGAAATTAAAGACTTCCTAGAATTCAATGAAAATCAAACCACAACATGCACAAACTTATGGAACAAAATAAAAGAAGTGCAAAGAAGAAAACTCATAGTACAAGTTGCCTACATATGAAAAAAATTATATTCAATGAATACTGAATAAATAATACACATGAAAAAGAAAACAACTCCCTTCTGTGCAGTGTGTCAACTGCTCCACCTTGACTACTTCGCCCCCAAAGCCGGGGAGACATTCTCATTCTCCTCCACATGCCTGCTCCCTGGTGTTCTTGCTACTCTTATGGAAGCAGCACCAGCTCTGGCTGCTTCGTTCACACCAGGCTGAACCGAACCTATGCCCGCCAACTACAGGTGCCATCCTGGGTCATGACTCTGTACCTGGCTTAGGTTCCTCCCCACCTCCTGGCCCAGCTCTACCCACGTGCCTGGCCACCTGTTCTGCCTCCCCTGGGTGGGGAGGCGGGTCCTAGGTGCGAGCGAGGTTGACAGAGGGACCAATGGGCGATCGCCTCCCAGCGGGCAGGGGTGGTGACACTGTAGAGTGGAGTTTGGATGCAGCAGCTGCCTTGGGTTGGAGCAGAGCTGGGTCTTGGCCATCAGGTTATTCCGGGAAGCTCATGTGAGGTGATAGCTAAGGCAGCTGCTGCGTTTAGAGGAGGCAGAGAGTGAAAAGAAGAAGCCCGAGTCTTAGGTGGAGAGAGCAGGACCGGAGACTCCTCAAGTAAGCTCCTGGCATGCATGTTTGGAGGCGATGCCACCCCTGCCTGTACTCCCCTCGAGGAAGCCATCCACCTACCTGTCAGCCCAGGCAGTAGGATGAAGGGCAGCGACCTTCATAGTGTTCCTGAAACTCTGCGACCAGGTAGGTGAGGGCCAGGGAAGCAGGATCACACCACCGAGGAGCTGGAGGGGGGCGGAAGAGCGGGGTGGCCCGCTTGGTGCCCTTTCAGTACAGTGGCTGCGATGGAAGCGGGTGTCCCGCGCTAGGAATGTGGACAGGCTGCAGCCCTGGACCACAGGATGTCCAACTATCTTTGCAGCCCTGGCTCCTGGAAACCCACCAGCCACCAGGGGATGGAGACTACCACTTGCTTCAGTGCTTGCTGCCCTTGCATCTGCTAGACACCTCCTCTTTCGTGCCAGGTGAGCCTCAGGCCTCACAGTTGGCTCTGCATTAGGGAGTGGCAGTGGTGCTGGAGGCTGTGACCTGGTGTAATAATCACATTCTTGGGTTTACTTAGTACGGTGGTTTATGGTCCAACATAGTTTCTCTGAATATAACTTAAGAATTTATAAGCTTTATTTACCATATATACCAAATTAATTCAAACGACATATGTTGTTTCTTATTTAATTTTCTCTAGTATCCTTATGTTTAACAGTTTGAAAATACTTTAGTGTTTAGGCATATTTTTAAATTTTATTTAGCTATTATTATTAATATTATAATTAACAAAGAAGTCACACTTCCTATCCTTGTATATCCTTATTCAAGGTCCCTTCCCCTCCCACCACATCAGGTCATTCTTTCTTCTCCACAAATCCCCATCCCCTCCCTGGGCAGGCAGCAGGCAGTCCTATGGTCCCACAGACCCAATATTGCTTAGCTCAGTCTCCACTCTTGGCAGATCCAGTTTTGTCCCCCCTCCATCAAGAGTGAGTCAGGTGTTCCTCTAGGTGGAGTAGGATCCAAAGAGTCAGTCCAGGGTGTTTCTGATCCCAAGCTGTTCAGTGGTTGTGGTTTGCAGCTTGAGCATGCTTTGCTTTTTTCTTGTTTGTTTGTTTAGAGACCACTAATGAGTGAGTAAATCCCCTGCTTATCTTTCTGAGATTGTGATACCTCACTCAGGAGGATATTCTCCAAGTCCATACATTTGCCTGCAAATTTTAGGATATCATTTTTTCTTACTGCTGAGTAGTACTCCATTGTGTAGATGTACCACAGTTTGTTAATCTATTCTTCAGTTGAGAGGCATATAGGTTGTTTCCAGGTTCTTGCTATTACGAATAGCACTGCTATGAACATAGTTGAGCTAATTATGAATATATATTTTAAGACAGGTTCTGCTAACCTGATTAGATCTATATAAACTTAGACATTTCTCATGATATGGAATTTCATCCTACTCCAAAATATGTTGAGGAAATATGAATGCCTACTTAGTCTAAAACACAGATACAAAATTAACAAGAGACATCATTATGATGAATAAGTTTTATATAGGTGATGTGTATACAGACTTTAAATGGTAATTTTTGTCACAAGTTTTAAGTTTATTTTTGTTATAGAGTTACAAAGTTGACAGGCCAAAATCTTGACTAACCCATTGAAAAAAATGGGGTTCAGAATTAAAAAGGGAATTCTCATCAGAATAATTACGAATGGCTGAAAGACAGTTGAAAAAGTGCTCAACACCTTTAGCCTTCAGAGAAATGCAAATCAAAACAATTTTGAAATAGCACCTGACACCTGTCAGATTGGCTAAGACAAAAGACACAGATGTCAGGCTTTGCTGGAGAGAGTGCAGAGCAAGAGGAACACTCCTCCATGTTACAAGAGGAATGTAAGCTTGTTCAGCCACTGTGGAATGTAGTGTGGTGGTTTCTCAAAAAACTGTAAATCAATCTCTCCAAGGATCCAGCATTACCACTTCTGGGTGTATACCCTAAAGATGCATATTTGCACTCCAAAGGCAATAGTTGAGCTATATTCATAGCAACATTATTCATAATAGCAAGCACCTGGTAGCAATCTAGATGCCCATCAACTGAAGAATGGATTAACAAACTGTGATACATCTACACAATGGAGTACTACTAAGCAGTAAGAAAAAATGATATCCTAAAATTTGGAGGCAAAGTGATGGATTTGGAGAATATCCTCCTGAGTGATCTATCACAAACCCAGAAAGATAAGGATGGGATAAACTCACTCATTACTGGCCTCTAAACAAAAAGCATAAGCAAACCATATCCAAGCTGCAAACTTCAACCACTGAAGAGCTTTGGATCAGTAAAACATTAGAGTGTCACCTTGGACCCCTCTCACCCCTGGGGAACAGCTGATTCAGTCTTGATGTTGTGGTGAGGAAATTGGTCTGCCAGGAGTGGATGCTGAATTGAGCAATATTGGGTCTTTGGGACCTCCTGCACATGCTGAAGAGGAGATGTGGAATTGTGGTGAAGAGAGAGTGAATGGACGATGTGGGAGGGGGAAGGGACCTTGAATAAGGATATACACAGATAGAAAAATGTGACTTTATTCATAATTTAAAAAAAGGAAGAGGGAAAAAAGAACCTAGAATCACCCTAGATGCCCCTCAACTGAGGCATGGATTAACAAGCAGTGGTACATCTACACAAAGGAGTACTACTCAGCAGTAAGAAAAGAATGATATACTATAATTTACAAGCAAATGGATGGATACAGAGAATATCCTCATGAGAGAAGTTTATAATCCCAGAAAGATAAGGAGGGCATGTATTCAGTAATTAGTGGGATTTGAACAAAAAACATAGCATGTCCAAGTGTAAACCAAAACACTGAACAGCTAGGGATCTGAAGCACCTTGAACTGTTACTTTGGAGCCGATTCCCTCCAGAGGAACACTTGAGCCAGTCTTGTGTGGATGAAGTAAGTGTATTTGCCTGGAGTGGATGTTGAACTAAGCCACCTTGGGACCTTGGGACCTCCTGTTTTTCCCACGGAGGAGATAAGGAGATAGGGAAAAGAGTGACTTGTAAAGGTGAGGGGAGGAAAGGACAATTTAACAAGGGGATATATGGATAAAAATGAGACTATTAATAATAGAAAATAAAAAATAGTAATGGAGGTCAAATTTTTAAGCAGTAAGCTAAGGTTTATGTTTTCTATTTTAGGACTGGTTGGGATTACCAATCTTTCCTGCCAACATGATACATTGTTGTAGAATTGACTCTAACTGACTGGTTTCTAGCCATATTTGTTCACTACTTTCTTGATTGCTATTTGATGTAGGAGGGTTTTTCTCTTTGAGGGTAAACCCTCCCTAGGCATGTGAGCCTCAACCATATTTGAAAGTGAGCTGAGCCCAGCAGTGAGCAGCATTTCCTGGTCGTTTTAATTTGATGCCATGTTTATCTTGGCTTGGCTTTTCTAGGTTATGGACAGTAACTAAATTATCTTATGTTTTTATCTGACAATTCTGTAGCTGAGAGAAGTCAAGGCAGGAAGTCTCACTCAGAGGCAAGTAATTATACTATAAACCATGGAAGAACATCACATAAGTATATGATAGTCAGGCTTATGCTCAGCCAACTTTCTCATACAAATCATGATGACTTGCCCAGGGAAATGTACACCCCACAATGGGCTCTCTTCCTCTACCTAATAATCACAAAACATTCCCAGATCACAGACATGCTCACAGACCAAGCTTTCAAAGTGTCAACTATTCATTGAGGTTTCTTCAGGTGAGTACAGGATATAACAAGTTAATATAACAAGTCACAGTTAATTGTGACTACAACACAAAAATTTAAGAGAACAGAGGTGACCTATACCATGGAACCATAGCATTATAGAAATCATAGATCTTTTGTCTCTGCACAACCCTTAAAAACCTCTCTTGCTGGGCCAAAATCACCCTAATAGCAAATTAACACATCTCTGATTTTACAGATAAGTTCTAATTGGATTACAAGCTACTACATGATGAGTGGGAAACAGAATTGGAGAGTAGGAAAAACATGACCACTGGGCACTATAATGACTTCTGCTTAGAAATAACTAAGTTACATGACTAAAGATTTTATCAGACAGAAAGAGACTGTCTCCCAAATACACTCAAAGTACAGAAACAAGATTGGTGTTTGTTCCAGGAAGCCTTCCTAAGAATTAGTAAGAAGAGTTGGTGAAAGCACTAACTCCACCTGTCTGGGTAATTTTTATAAAATTTTGCTGAGATATACATTTAACATAAATTCGCAATGAGATCTAGTGAATATATTTAATGTTTTAAGGTTGTTTATACATTCACTTGCCATGAACTTATGTTTGGTTTCACTTCATTCTGGAAATAGGCACTTAACTGGCAAGCTCAAGTTAAAAGACTTAATTTTGGTGATGTGGATAAATGTGCATGGGATAGAGGGGCTACTTCCATGGCCACAGTCAATGGCTGCCAAGTGTGATAACCTGAGTTGGATTTGAGGGATCTACATTGAAGGAAAGGACCAACTCCTGAAAGTTTTTTAACCCTCATGTAGACACTTTGGAACACACACAAACACACCATTTCTCCACATACATATGAATAAATACTTTATAAAGAAAGAGAATTTTGTTCATGGGAGATGACTCAGTAGGTGCTTGCTACAAAAGTGTGAGAGCTTGAGATTGCATTTCATTGAATCTATGTAACTACCTGACCCAGTAGCACATCTATAATCTCAAAACTATTCCAATGGCCCAACAAGAAGAAGGATAAGATGGTCTCCAAAAAACAGAGGCCAGCCCACCTGAGTTATAAACTACCTAAACATATAAATGAGAGATCTTGCCTCAAACAAGGTAGAAGGTAGTATTCTCCCTTTGACTGCCACATACACACATGCCATCCACACCTATTCCTTCATACATATTCATGCACACCATTATGAAAAATAAAATATTTTATTCATTTTTTATTTTTGTTTGTGTATGTATTTTAAATCATCTTGTTCACCCATCATCTTTAAAGGAAAAATCAAAGTTTTTGCTTAAAGTCCACTAATGAATGAGTACATCCCTTGAAGAAGAGGTCACACTCTCTTCTCCACATCTCCCCATCTCCTCCCTAGCAAGGGCAGGAGGTCCCAGGGTCCCAATGTCCCAATATGGCCGAGTTCAGGATCCACTCCTAGCAGATCCACATTCCTCACCCCAACATTAAGACTGGGCCAAGTGTTCTTCTGAAAGGAATGGACTCCAAGATGCTGGTCCAAGGTGTTTCAGATCCCAACCTGTTCAGTGGTTGTGGTTTGCAGCTTAGTAATACTTTACTTTTTTAAAGTCCACTAATGAGTAAGTATGTCCCCTGCTTATCTTTCTGGGATTGTGATACCTCTCTCAGGAAGAAATTCTCAGAATCCATCCATTTGCCTACAAATATTAGGATATCATTTTTTTTCTTACTGCTGAGTAGTACTCCATTGTGTGGCTGTACCACAGTTTATTAATCCATTCTTCAGTTGAGGGGCATCTAGTTTGTTTCCATGTACTTGCTATTATGAATAATGCTGCCATGAACCTAGTCGAGCTAATGCATTTGTAGTCTGAATGTGACCCTTTAGGATATATGTCCAGTAGCGGTATTGCTGTGTCTTTGGGGAGATTGATTTCCAATGCCCTGAGAAATCACCATATTGTATTCCAGAGTGGCTGAACCAGCTTACACACCCACCAACAATGTAGAAGTGATCCCATTGCTCTGCAACCTCTCCAGCACATGATAGCCACACCATGCTATTTCTTAGGTAGATTTATTGGTAAATTTTTTCTCAAACCTTTACGCTGAGGTAATGACTGTCCTTGAGATTGAGGTATATTTCTTGTATGCAGCAGAAGCCTAAATCATGTTTTTTGCATCTTGTGTTATCTTGTGTCTTGTTATAGTTGTTTGAGTTCATTGATATGAAGTGATATTAATGACCAAAGATTGTTAGTTGTTATTCTTGGTTTTGGTGGTGGTAGTGATATTTGGGTTTCTCTTCCTTGGAATTATCTATTTTTTGTGTTTTCATGTGTGTGGCTAACTTCCTCTGGTTGGAGGTTTTTTTCAGGTTCTTTAGGTAGTGCTGGATATATATTGTTTAAATCTGCTTTTGTTGTTGAATATCTTGTTTTCTCTGTTTATGATCATTGAGAGCTTTGTATAGGGACAACTGGGCCAGACAAGACCTCTAGGTACACAGCTGGCTAGCAAAATGAGCTGTACCCAGTCCCTCGGCCCAAGAGGAGACCATACTACTCCCCACACACCATAATATGTCTACTACCATTGCACCAGTATATCTTGCAAGCTGGTCACAGGCTAGTCACAGTTATAGATCACATGGTTTGTAACTGTGGATATTAATGCTAACTTTTCTCTTCCAGTGATATGCAGAGTACCTTTCATAACCATGACCACTAATCCATAGAGGTTAATCTTCTAATTGGCAACATCTCAATTTTTTCATTTTTAATGACATAAGTAAACTATATCTTCAATAGGATCTGACAAAAATTAAAGAGAGTAACCAACAATCTTGAAAGTATCCTGTGATGTTTAGGTAAAAGCTCCAATGAGACCTATTTGGTCAATGACTTAGCAAGATGTAACCCATTTCTACTATTGGAGGTTTAACTCAATATATATAAATATATATTAAGAAGATAAAATTGAAACAAAAAGAACAATACAAAGAATCAACGAATCTAGGAGTTGGTTCTTTGAGAAAGTTAACAAGATAGATAAGCCCTTAGCCAAACTAATCAAAAAACAGAGAGAGAGTGTCCAAATCAACGAAATCAGAAATGAAAAGGGGGACATAACAACAGAACCCCCGGAAATACAGAGAATTATCAGGTCATATTTTGAATATCTGTATTCCACAAAAATAGAAAACCTAGAAGAAATGGGCAGCATTCTGGACAGGTACCATCTACCAAAATTAAATGAAGATTAGATAAATTACCTAAACAGGCCTATAACCCTTCAGAAAATTGAAGCTCTCATTAAAAACTTCCCCAAAAATAAAAGATCTGGTCCAGATGGTTTTAGTGCCAAATTCTACCAGACATACAAAGAAGAATTACTACCGTTACTCCTCAAGCTATTTCACACAGTAGAAACTGGAGGAATATTGAAAATTCCTTTTATGAGGCCACAATCACCCTAATACCCAAGCCACTCAAAGACACAACAAAGAAGGAGAATTACAGACCAATTTCCCTCATGAATATTGATGCGAAAATTCTCAACAAAATTCTGGCAACCCATATACAAAAATGTATAAAAGATATCATCCACCATGACCAAGTAGGCTTCATTCCAGAAATGCAGGGCTGGTTTAACATACGAAAAACTGTAAATGTTATGCATCATACAAACAAACTAAAGGAACAAAACCACATGATCATATCCTTAGATGCGGAAAAAGCCTTTGACAAAATCCAATACTTCTTTATGCTTGAAGTCCTGGAGAGATCAGGAACACAGCAATAATACCTAAATATAATGAAGGCGATTTACAAGAAGCCGACAGCTATTATCAAACTTAATGGAGAAAAACGCAAAGCAATCCCACTGAAATCAGGAACTAAACAAGGATGTCCTCTCTCCCCTTATCTATTCAATATAGTTCTTGAAGTTTTGGCTAAAGCAATAAGGGAACAAAAAGAGATTAAGGGCATACAAATTGGAAAAGAAGAAGTGAAGCTATCTCTATTTGCAGATGATATGGTTGTATACATAAGTGACCCACAAAATTCTTCCAAAGAACTGCTACAGCTGATAAACACCTTCAGCAATGTAGCATGATACAAGATTAACTCAAAGAAATCAGTAGCCCTTCAATACACTAAAGATAGAAGAGCTGAAAAAGAAATAAGGGAAACTTTACACTTCATAATAGCTGCAAATAGTATTAAATACCTTGGACTAACTATAACCAAAGTAGGAACAGATCTATTTGAAAAAATTTTAAATCACTGAAGAAAAAAATTGATGCACACCAAGTGGAACACTCCTCCATTGTTGGTGACAATGTAAGCTTGTTCTGCCACTTTGGAATTCAATATGGCCATTTCTCAAAAAATTGAGAATCAATCTCCCCAAGGACCCAGCAATACCACTTCTGGGTGTATACCCTAAAGAGGCACATTCACACTCCAAAGGTATTAACTCAACTATGTTCAAGGCAGCATTATTTGTAATAGCAAGAACCTGGAAACAACCTAGATGTCCCTCAACTGAAGAATGGATTAACAAACTGTGGTACATCTACACAATGAAATACTATTCAGCAGTAAGAAAAAATGATATCCTAAAATTCACAGGCAAATGGATGGATTTGGAGAATATCCTCCTGAGCGAGGTATCACAAACTCAGAAAGATAAGCAGGGGATGTACTCACTCATTAGTGGTCTCTAAACAAGGACACAAGAAAAAAACCCAAGCGTGCCCAAGCTGCAATCCACAACCACTAAACAGCTTGGGATCAGAAACACCCTGGACTGACTCTTTGGATCCCACTCCACCTAAAGGAAAACCTAACTCACTCTTGAGGGAGGGGGGACAAAACTGGATTTGCCAGGAATGGATACTGATCTAAGCATTATTGGATCAATGAGAGCATAGGACTGTCTGCTCCCTGATCAGGGAGGGGATGGGGAGTTGTGGAGAAGAAAAAAATGACCAGATGTGGTGGGAGGGGGAAGGGACCTTCAATAAGGATATACAGGCATGGAAAAAAAATTCAGAGGGAAAGCTGAACACAAAGCAAATATATGTGTAGCAATCTCATTTGCAATATCACCCTTGATAAGTCATGCTTATGATTTTTATCTTCTTTATAGTTATTATTAACTTATCAGCATTTTAAATTCATTTTACTGTTTTTCTTGATTAATACAAAATAAATAAAGAAGAAGGAAAAGAAAAAGAAGATACTTTTTTGTAGGTCTGCAATAGGTGTTTCTGAAAACCTTTAAGGCTAGCTGTCCCTCTCCGTATTCTCTTCTTTTTCGTATCTCATCTCACTCCTCACTTAATTTTCCTATTCTGTTTCTCCTGTCTCCTTTACTGCTCTATGTCCTATTTCTTTTTTTGGAAAATATCCCATCCATCTCTGATCCCTTGCTAGTTCACAAGGCAAGTCTCCACATATTGAAAAACAATTTCAATTATTCGCTTTACTCTGTTTGCTAAATGGATTTTTAAAGGTGAATATCAACAAAAAATAAATGGCAGAAAGTATACAAACTGATGGAAATTGAAAAAAATCATTAGTAAATGAAAATTACATCAAAACAGGTGAAAAAATTAAAATTTTAACTCTTTTTGAATTAAATAAATGGAAAAACCCAAAATATACAAACCACAGGGACACAGTGAATGATACTCTTCAAACGGGCAAGGTCATATCATCAAGTGCCTACATAAAAATCTGAGGACATAACTTATTTAAAAAAGTGTGACACTTGTATGTGTATGTATTTATATATATGTATATATATATTTATATATATATAGAAAACCAAGAAGAAATGATATCTCAAAAGTGTAACTGAAAAGCAATTATCAAATTCAGATAGAAATATAAACAAAACAAAATAATTAATGAAAAACAAGAGTTTTTTTAAACAAAATCAATAAAACTTGAAAAACTTTTAAGCAAACCAAATAAAGCTCAAGAAACAGATTAAAATTGAAGTTAAAATGGGAAACAACCTAACCGACAATGAAGAAATTAAGAGTATCATAAGAACATAATTTGCAAATCTGTATTTCAACAAACAGGAAAATCTAAAATAATTATTTGTATACAAAATGTGCTAAAGTTATATTAAAAGGAAATCAATGACATAAACATAACACTAATTTAAATAAAAATAGTAATTTGAATCCCCGAAAAATTTTGGGGACACACAGATTGACTGTAATATACTGCCATGAAAAACAATCCTATTAATACCTAAATATAATAAAGGCGATTTACAAGAAGCCGACAACCAGTATCAAACTTAAAGGAGAAAAACACAAAGCAATCCCACTAAAATCAGGAACTAGACAAGGATATCCTCTCTCCCATTATCTATTCAATATAGTACTCGAAGTTTTAGCTAAAGCAATAGGGGAACAAAAAGAGATTAAGGGCATACAAATTGGAAAAGAAGAAGTGAAACTATCTATATTTGCAGATGATATGATTGTATACATAAGTGACCCACAAAATTCTTCCAAGGAACTGCTACAGCTGATAAACACCTTCACAATGTAGCAGGACACAAGATTAACTCAAAGAAATCAGTAGCCCTTCTATACGCTAAAGATAGAAGAGCTGAAGAAGAAATAAGGGAAACTTTACACTTCATAATAGCGACAAATAGTATTAAATACCTTGGAGTAACTATAACCAAAGAAGTAACAGACCTATTTGACAAAAATTTTAAATCACTGAAGAAGGAAATTGAAGAGGATATCAGAAAATGGAAAGCTCTCCCATGTTCCTGGATTGGTAGGATCAACATAGTAAAAATGGCAATTCTACCAAAGGCAATCTACAGATTCAATGCATTACCCATCAAAATCCCAACACAATATTTTTTGGACCTTGAAAGAACAATACTCAATTTCATTTGGAATAACAGGAAAGCCAGGATCGTCAAAAAAATTTTACTCTACAAAAGAAGCTCAGGATGAATCACCATCCCTGACTTCAAGCTATACTATAGAGCTACAGTAATAAAAACAGCCTGGTACTGGCATAAAAACAGACTTGTGGATCAATGGCATAGAATTGACGATCCAGACATTAACCCAAAAACCTATGAACACCTGATCTTTGACAAAGAGGCCCAAAACATTCAATGGAAAAAAGGTAGTATATTTAACAAATGGTGTTGGCATAGCTGGATGGAAGTGTGTAGAAAAATGCAAATAGATCTGAGCCTGTCACCCTGAACAGAACTCAAATCCAAGTGGATCAAAGACCTCAACTTAAACCCTGCCACTTTGAACTTGATAGAAAAGAAAGTGGGAAATACACATCTAAGAATTGGCACAGGCTACCACTTCCTAAATATAACACCAGTGGCACAGGCACTAAGACCAACAATCAATAAGTGGGATCTCCTGAAGCTAGGAAGCTTCTGCAAAGCCAAAGATACTGTCAATAGGACCAAATGACAGCCCACAAAATGGGAAAAGATTTTCACCAACCCTACAAGTGATAGAGGACTGATCTCTAAGATATATAAAGAACTCAACAATCTGGAGCCCAAAACCTTGAATAACGCTATCAAAAATGGGGTACAGATCTAAAAAGGGAATTCTCAGCAGAGGAACTACGAATGGCTGAAAGGCACCTGAAAAAGTGCTCATCATCTTTAGCCATTAGAGAAATGCAAATCAAAACAACTTTGAGATACCACCTAACACCTGTTAGATTGGCTAAGATAAAAGGCACAGATGACAGCCTATGTTGGAGAGGATGCAGAGCAAGGGGAACACTCCTCCATTGTTTGTGGGAGTGTAAGCTTGTTCAGCCACTTTGGAATGCAGTATGTCAGTTTCTCAGAAAATTGAGAATCAATCTCCCTAAGGATCCAGCAATACCACTTCTGGGTGTATACCCTAATGATGCACAGTCATATTCCAAAGGCATTAGCTCAATTATGTTCATAGCCACATTATTTGTAATAGCAAGAACCTGGAAACAACCTAGATGTCCCTCAACTGAAGAATGGATTAACAAACTGTGGTACATCTACGAAATGGAGCACTACTCAGCAGTAAGAAAAAATGATATCCTAAAATTTGCAGGCAAATGAGTGGACTTGGAGAATATTCTCCTGAGCGAGGTATCACAAACTCAGGAAAAAAAAGCAGGGGATCTACTCATTCATTAGTGGTTTCTAAACAAACAAACAAGAAAAAAGCCAAGCATGCCCAAGCTGCAAACCACAACCACTGAACAGCTTGGGATCAGAAACACCCTGGACTGACTCTTTGGATCCCAGTCCACCTAAAGGAACACCTGACTCACTCTTGAGGGATGGGGGACAAAACTGGATCTTCCAGGAGTGGAGACTGAACTAAGTAATATTGGGTCAGTGGGACTAGGGGACTGTCTGCTGCCTGCCCAGGGAGGGGATGGGGTGTTGTGGAGAAGAAAAAATGACCTGATGTGGTGGGAGGGTGAAGGGACCTTGAATAATGTTATACAGGGATAGAAATCATGACTTCTTTGTTCATAATAATAATAATAATAATAATAATAATTTACAGAAAATAAAAGATTATTGTGCACTAAGAGAGTGTGATGAAGAAGTGACCAATGTGATCTCCTACTAAGATCAAGTGTTCTCTATGTGTTAGCTGTAGCAGGAAGATTTGTTTCAAAATGTAATGTTATAAATATCATTATATATAAATAGTCCATTTCTTTGCCAGTTTGATAGCAAAAACTTTACTCTAGATTCTCAGCTACTCAGTTGCATGATTCTCCGAGGTTAAATGTGTAACACATTTAAATAAACATATTTAGAAACAACCCCTTGGGTAAATTTAAGATAAAGAAAAGCCACACAGAAAAAGCTATTTGGGGAGTGATATGTCATCAGATTGTTAATTTTTATCTCCGCTTATTGTCATAGAACAAAAAGTATATCATGACATGCTTCTGAACATCTCCCCTAAGATTTGTTGCCTAAGTTTATAATTCAGTTTCTTTTGTAGAGATTCATATGGTATACAAAGCAGTTTATTTCTCTATATTAAAAAAAACTGTTAAAATAAATCCCATGACAAAAACAGGGGAAGAAAGAGATGTAAGACAGGTTACTTTGTGGTGAGTTAGTTATAAAGTGGGTCGCCTGAACTTTTCAGTCCATTTGAAAATTCCACATACCTTGTTTTTATTCTGTGCACCAAGCAGATATCTAACAATCTACTTTGCTCACTCTTCATGATGATGAAAAAGAAATCTTGTCACTTAAATCACTTGGACTTATTGGTAAAGAATATTATAGATTACCAATGCATAAAGAATTATACTTACACACTTAATTCCCACCACACCACCTGAAAATCAGGAGACAGTTTTTGTGTGTTTCTAATGGTTAAACTGAATCTCAGAGATGTACATGGATTTACTTAAAGAAGAAAGCACCAAGTGAAATGTGTAAAATAAATTCCTGCATCTTTTTCTAAAAAAAATAATAATAATTCTTCAAACTAAGAAGGAAGAATGCCTAATTATGTCTATGAAGCCACAATTGCTTTGACACCGAAACCACATAAAGATTATGCTCCAGTAAGTATATGAGCACCTTGAATGGATGGTTTTGTCAATGGATAGATCATAAGAGTGGGCATAATTCTGAGAGGTTTGATAACTGAGTTTGATGGGATGCATGATGTAAAAACACCAAATAATATATATATATATATATGTATACATATATATTTAATTACTTTAAAAAAAGAAAAGAGTGTGATTTACAGATCAATTTCCCTTATGACCACAGATGAATATTTCTCAAAATATACTTGCAAATCTAATTCAAGAACATATCCAAAAGATTATCCACCATGACCAAGTTGACTTCATTTCAGAAATTCAGAAATGGTTTAATATACATAAATCAATAAGTGTAATCCACCATATAAGCAGAATAGAAGTTAAAAACCATATGATCATCTCACTAGATGGAGAAAAGCTTTGATAAAGTAAAACATCTCTCCATGATAAAAGTCTTGAGTGATTAAGGCACAAGGGTCATATCTCAATTTAATAGAGGCAATTTACAGCAATCAAATCACTATCATTATCTAAAGAGAGAGAAACCTCAAAGAATTTTCACTAAAATCAGAAAGAAGACAAGGATGTTCATCTTCCTATAAGTATTCAGTATAGTAATTGAAGCCTTAGCTAAAGAAAAAACTGAAGGAGATGAGGGGATTTCAAATAGGAGAGGAAGAAATCAAAATCTTCTTATTTGCAGATGATATAATTTTTATACATGAAAGACCTTAAAGACTACACCAGGAAAGTTCTAAACCTGTTTAACACCTTTATCAAATGGCAGTATACCAAAACCAAACATGTCAGTGGCCTTCCTATAGAAAAATCACAAACAGCCTGCAAAAAAACAACCTTTCCTGATAGCCTAGAAAAATCTTAATCAAACTCTAAACAGACAGGCCAAAAGCTTGTGCAGTAAAGACTGTAAAACAGTGAAAGGGAAACTGCAGAAGACACCAGCAGGGATGGTCTCCCATACCTGTGATCACTAGTGTCAACAAAATGGTCACCAACAAAAAGTAAAGAGCCTTTTGCAAGCTCCAGCTTATGCTCTCTGCCCCTTCCTACACAGTGGTTGGATGAGGAAGATGGTCAGGCTCAGATGAAGCAGAGGTTTAGGAAGTAAAGTGTAGAGGGGTAGGAAAAAATCCATATTTAATGGAAGTTGCACTCTGGATTGGGCAGGAGTGAGGTGGCAAGAATTTTCACAAACATTGACTGGGATTGTGCTCTGCAAGGAAATTGGCAAACTGTATACAGATTATCTAAGCTATCTATTGTGCTTAGAACATTTGGTATTTGTTGCCTCAATTCTGATTGGTTTTAGGAAGGGCATACTTGTGGCTTTTCCTGGTGATTGTAAGCATGAGAACTTTTTCCAGTATTGTTATCTTCAGCCTGTCATGGCTACGCAGCTATTAATTTAGGCCTCTTCAGTCATTGTGGACCATGATTCAGTATCCCTACTAGAAATATGTCAAAATAACTGTTTTCTCCCTAAGTAATTATATGACAAAATCACTATTTTTCCTCCTTATGTAATAGATGTGATATTCTAAACTGCCCTCCTTCACTTAGGCCAGCATTGGGAAACTGAGGCAACAGGAATGATTGGTGTTTGATAGGTATGTCTGGCCATACAAATAAGATTTTTCTCTCTAAAACAAACACAAAAACTCAGTAAGAACCCCTCAAAGTCCAAAGCCTTAAATATAACCCCAAGGAAAGGTTCTGAAGGTAGAAACAGTGCTTTCCCTCTGTAACTATAGTAAGGAGGCAAAAGCAATCTGCACTGGCAGTCTGAAGTGCACAAGGACTGTAAGGCAGTCCTGAAAACAGTAGTTCATTTGAGATGAAGGTGTCCTTCTTAAGTGGCTTAATCCAAAATCCAAACAAACAAAAATTAAATAAAGTGAACAACAAGACGATGTGTGTACAATTTTTTATGATTTACTTATTTATTTTATAGAATAAAGTTTTTTATCCATGTATCCCCTATCTCCAACTCCTTTCCCCCTCCAGACCCCTCCTGGTGAGCCTTCAGCCTCTATTCTCCCTACCCCATCCCCTCCTAGAAAGGGCAAGAGGTCCCAAGGTGGATTAGACCAGCACCCACTCAAGACAAGTCCGATTTTCTCATTCTGATATGAAGACTGGGTTAGGTGTTCTTCTGGAGGAAATGGGCACCAAGTTGCCAGTCCATGCACAGAAACACAGTCTGAACCCTTCACTTAAGGCTCCACATACTGCTGTTGGCAGTGAACAGTTGGCTATCCATGGAGGGCCTAGTTACTTCTCCTGATGGTTCCCTGTGGCTGTTCTTAATTCAGTGAGCTCCCCAGAGCTCCAGCCAGCCATCACTGTGAGAATTTTCTGCATAATCCCTATCTCCTTGTTCATATAGAGTCTCCTCCCCCACTGTCAGCTTGATATTCTCCAAACCCATCCAATTGCCTGCAAATTTTATGGTATCATTTTTTCTTACTGCTCAGTAGTACTCCATTGTGTAGATGTACCATAATTTGTGAATCCATTCCTCAGTTGAGGGGAATCTAGATTGTTTCTAGGTTCTTGTTATTATGAATAATGTTGCTATGAACATAGTTGAGCTAATGCTTTGGGGATGCAATGTCCATCTTTAGTGTATGTGCCTAAGAGTGTTATTGGTGGAAAGAAGCCTATTTTTTTAGAATTATTTGTTGTAACTAGCAGTGTGATACCCTAAGTTAATTTTTAGAGAATTCTTTATTTTACTTACTTATTTTGATATATTAATTTTGATTTTTATTAAACATGAAGAAAAATGACTGTCAGAATGAAGAGGAAGATTTCTTTTGAATTTTGATCTTTTTAGCTGATCTATAATTAGACTCTTTTTATGTCCCATATCCAAAAGGAATATAAACAAAAAGAGAAAAAAGCAATCATCCAATTCCTGGTTTATTTTCTACTGTTTATATTTGAAGCCAAATTCTTGGAAATTTTCCTGACCAAACTTTAATTGCTTGCATGTGTTTTCTTTTGAAAAGGCATACCAAGATTATTCTCTGCATAAATATGAAGTAACAGGAGCTAAGATAATAGAGAATAACAATGAAATAGTTCCTTTCTACCAACCTCCTGTATGCCTGAAAAGTGTTCAGCATACCTTGTAACCATCCAAACACTAAGGTACTTACTCTTGTAATATCTTGTCTTTTCTGTAGGATTTAAGTATGTCTATTAAGCAAATATGAATATACATTTATCTTTCCCTATTTCTTTTTTTCCTTCTTTATTTTATATTTATCAAAAAAACAGTAAAAAGAATTTAAAATGTGGAAAAGTTAACAATAACTATAAAGAGGATAAGAATCATAAGCATGGCTTATCAAGGGTGGTAATGCAAATAAGATTGCTTCACATATATTTACTTTGTGTTCAGCTTTCCCTCTGAATTTTTTTTTCGATCCCTGTATATCCTTATTCAAGGTCCCTTACCCCTCTCACCACATCTGGTCATTTTTCTTCTCTGCAACTCCCCATCCCCTCCCTGGGCAGGGAGCAGACAGTCCTATGCTCACACTGACCCAATAATGTTTGAATCAGTCTCCACTCCTGGCCAAATCCAGTTTTGTCCTCCCTCCCTCAAGAGTGAGTCTGGTGTTCCTATAGTTGGAGTGGGGTTCGAAGGGTCAGTCCAGGGTGTTTCTGATCCCATGCTGTTCAGTGGTTGTGGTTTGCCGCTTGGGCATGTTTGGCTTTTTTTCTTGTTTGTTTGTTTAGAGACCACTAGTGAGTGAGTACATCCCCTGCTTATCTTTCTGAGTTTGTGATACCTCGCTCAGGAGGATATTCTCCACATCCATCCATTTGCCTGTGAATTTTAGCATATCATTTTTTCTTACTGCTGAGTAGTATTCCATTGTGTAGATGTACCACAGTTTGTTAATCCATTCTTCAGTTGAGGGACATCTAGGTTGTTTCCAGGTTCTTGCTATTACAAATAATGCGGCTATGAACATAGTTGAACTAATAATAGCTTTGGAGTGTGAATGTGTCTCTTTAGGGTATATATCCAGAAGTGGTATTGCTAGGTCCTTGGGGAGATTGATTCTCAATTTTCTGAGAAACCTCCATATTGCATTCCAAAGTGGCTGAACAAGCTTACACTCCCACGAACAATGGAGGAGTGTTCCCCTTGCTCTGCATCCTCTCCAACATAGGCTGTCATCTGTGCCTTTTATCTTAGCCAATCTAACAGATGTTAGATGGTATCTCAAAGTTGTTTTGATTTGCATTTCTCTGATGGCTAAAGATGAAGAGCACTTTTTCAGGTGCCTTTCAGCCATTCGTAGTTCCTCTGCTGAGAATTCCCTTTTTAGATCTGTACCCCATTTTTTGATAGCGTTATTCAAGGTTTTGGGCTCTAAATTCTTAAGCTCTTTATATACATTAGAGATCAGTCCTCTATCACTTGTAGGGTTGGTGAAAATCTTTTCCCATTCTGTAGGCTGGCGTTTTGTCCTATTGACAGTGTCCTTGGCTTTGCAGAAGCTTCCTAGCTTCAGGAGATCCCACTTATTGATTGTTGGTCTTAGTGCCTGTGCCACTGGTGTTATATTTAGGAAGTAGTGGCCTGTACCAATTTGTAGAAGTGTATTTCCCACTTTCTTTTCTAACAAGTTCAAAGTGGTTGGGGTTAAGTTGAGGTCTTTGATCCACTTGGATTTCAGTTTTGTGCAGGGTGACAGGCTCAGATCTATTTGCATTTTTCTACACACTTCCTTCCAGCTATGCCAACACCATTTGTTAAATATACTATCTTTTTTCCATTGAATGTTTAGGGCTTCTTTGTCAAAGATCAGGTGTTCATAGGGTTTTGGGATAATGTCTGGATCCTCAATTCTATTCCATTTGTCCACAAGTCTGTTTTTATGCCAGTACCAGGCTGTTTTTATTACTGTAGCTCTATAGTATAGCTTGAAGTCAGGGATGGTGATACCTCCTGAGGTTCTTTTGTTGAGTAAAATTGTTTTGGCAATCCTGGCTTTCCTATTATTCCAAATGAAATTGAGTATTGTTCTTTCAAGGTCCAAAAAATATTGTTTTGGGATTTTGATGGGCAATGCATTGAATCTGTAGATTGCCTTTGGTAGAATTGCCATTTTTACTATGTTGTTCCTACCAATCAAGGAACATGGGAGAGCTTTCCATTTTCTGATATCCTCTTCAATTTCTTTCTCCAGTGATTTAAAATTTTTGTCAAATAGGTCTGTTACTTCTTTGGTTATAGTTACTCCAAGGTATTTAATACTATTTGCAGCTCCAAATCCAGTAGATCTGAGATATTTTGACATGTGAAAAGGATCATAAATATGATCTCAGTGGAGAAATTTAAAATTCAATAATAAGCACATCTGTCAATTGACTTCAGATGATGCATCTTAAAACTCAGGCAGCCATATACTGCCTTTACAAGGACATGCTATTCTGCCTACTGTGGTGATGTACTGTCAATATGGAGGGTATTTATGGAGCAGATCTTATTACCCAGATGACCTAACTCTTTCTGTATTAAATGAGAGCACATATAAGCTGGAAGGAGAAGTCCCTGGACAGTCTTCATCCTCCATCCTTAGCAGCTGGTGCATTACAGATGATGTCTGTATTTTAATCTCAAGGCTTATTGTGCTACTCAAAAAATGTTGTTTTCATAATATATTTTGTTTAGGTTTTCCTCTTTTGTGCTTATTTGTTTTTATTTTGTTTCTGTCTTCTTGTAGTTTTACTTTTGTACTCTCTGGTTCCAGTGAAAAAGAAATATCCTTCTAACAAATAAAAAGCACTGCTGAGAGACCCACAGATGAGAATACAAATTCCTTACCTCTACGTAGAAATCAAGGAGAGAAAAGCTGTTGGTGTATTTGAGTGAAGTCTCAAGTGCAAAGCATATGTCAGACCACTGTGCTCATGGAGACTTGCTGCTACTACTGTGGGAGCCTATTTATTAACTACTCTTCTTTAAAAGCATGTTTTTATTTCACCCTGAAGAAATAGAAAATATCAATGCTAAGTTCTAGAGATCTTCAAGAGAGCTATGAACCCAGCAGAAATTATCAAAACCACCTTGTATATCACAAAACTCTTGTGTTAAGTATGAGACAAGAAGTAAAGTGATGGAGTAAAGAGTGATGGAGGTCATGTGAGGGACCAACAGACAACATTGGACAGCATGGAACATGGAACATTACTTGACACTCAGCAGAACTTCAACAAGTGAGCCTTGGAGAGACAGAGCCCCCAAGGGATACATGCCCTGAGGAAATGAACAAATCTATATGGATTGAGCAATGGCCTTAAACAACAGTACAAATGTAAGCCGTAGAACTGCCGCTCATATTGAACAATAAAGCAGCCCTTGGAATTATCCTGTACTTGTAATTAAAAAGAAATCTGTAAAATGGAGAATGGTAACTGATCTTAGAGCTGTTATAAGGTGATTCATCCAATGTGCTCTCTACAATCTAAAATTCTGTAGCCTTCTCTGTTATCTAAAAAATGCCCCCTTATAATAATTGGTAATGAATATTGTTTCTTCATTATACCTTTAAAAAAAGAAATAAAATTTCCATTCACAGTAGCTACTTGTAATTATTCTCAACCCATTAAGAGGAATCAATGGAAGATTCTCCTTCATATAATGTTAAACAACCATACCCTGTGCTAATATTCTATACAACAGTTATAAGAAATTATATGTAAGCAGTTTTCTCAATCTATAGTTTACCATTATATGGACAATATTTTACTGGCTAGTTCAAATGTAGGTACTTTAGAAAGAATACTTGTAGAAGTAAAGAAAATTTTGCCTTGTTGAGAATTACAAACTGCTTATAAAAATACTATGAGATTTTATTATTGAGAACATAAAATAGGTCTACCAAAAATTTGTCACCAAAAGGTGCAAATTGGGAATGATCAATTTTGGACTCTTTTTTGTTGTTTTGATTTAATTTTTTATTTTTTGTTTTGTTTTCAATAAAATTTATCCCTGAACTATTATTTAAATGATTTATTTTTTAAATGATGATGTGTGCTGTATTATGTCTGCATATATCCTTGCATGCCACAGGGAGGCACCATATATCATTATAAATAGTTGTGAGCCACCATAAGATTGCTGGAAATTCACCACAGGACCTCAGGAAGAGCTGGTTGTGCACTTAACCTCTGAGCCATAATTTTGGACTCTTAATGATCTGCAAAGATTACTAGTAGACATTGCCCAACAATGGCCCTTATTGAAGAAAAAAATCAACAACTGACTAATTGTTCTAAACCTTTAAGAGTAACAAGGACTAAAAGTGTTCAAAGGAATTATCACCTGAAGCTGAGAGACCATTGGTTTTGGTGACAAAAACGTGACAGAATGCGGATTGTTTGGATTCAGAGCTTTGCTGCATTCTGGCTATTTACTGTGTCTACGTTCTGTTACAGTTTTATCTTCCTGAAAATAGATCCAAACCTATCACCTTGCACTGTAGTATTATGAATGAGACTCAGAGTCAATTATTGGAGGAAGGCTGAAATATCAGAGAGAGGAATCTCCACAGTCAATTGTCACCCATCTGTCTTGCAATTTCCTCATCCTCGCTCCCAGTTGCTTCCTGCCAGATGCTTCTTCCAGTCGCTTCTGAATTTTTCTGGATAGCTTCCCTTTTGTTGTACATGTCTAGATGTGTATTTCTGGCTTTCTGTAAAGATGCAAACAAAAACCTGCCACAACCTTTTGTTTTTTCTTATACCTTGTAAGAATTGTAATATGGGTATATGAGCCATAAATTCTTAGTTTCATGAAGTTTCTCTACTTCCAATTGAGTTTTTACTAATTTTGATAGTACCCATAAATCTGCTCACTTCTGTTTCTTTTGCCTCAGTTTGCTTCTCAAGATCATGATGGGGAAACCCACAGAGACAGTTGAGCTACTGGGAGCTTATGGGCTCTTGACTGACAGTTGGAAACATGCATGGGACTGAACTAGGCACTGTGAATGTGGAAGGCAGTAGGTGGGCAGATTGTGAGGCTTCTGGCAGTGGGACCAGGGTTTATCTCAAGAGCATGAACTGGTATTTTGGAGCCCATTCCTTATAGAGGGATGCCTTGCTCAGCCTTCATATGGTGGATGGATTTAGTCCTGCCTCAAGTTGATATGCATACTATATTGACTCCCTCTGGGAGTCCTTACCCTCTCTGAGAAGTGAATGACAGGTAGGGTGGGGAGAAGCTGGGGGCTAGTAGGAGGAGGGGAGGGAAGGGGAACTGTGGTTGGTATGTAAAATTAAAAAAAAAACCTTTTAAATAAATAAATAAGTAAATAAAAAACAATACTAAATATAAGACATTAATTGAACTGATAGGGACCCTGGAGACTAATTACAATAAATTGTCACAGACTTGAAAAAATACTGAAAAGAAATTAACTACTCAGATTCATGCCATGGAATCTGCAAATGATAAGTTGATATACAAAGTTAATTTATGAAAACTGGTCATGACAAACCTTTAGATAGAACATTCTTGTTGGAGGCAAAAATGAATACCATGCAGGTACTTCCTGCAGATTATAAGATATAATGACAGAGATGTTTAAATCTATAGAATCATATATTAAAGATGAAAATAAACTTATTAATTCCATGGAATCATTAGAAAGATTTGCTAGGGAGTGGCCAGAGGCAAAGGCTTCGAGTGGTCGTCCATACCTGTCCAGGAGCTTCCACCAGGCGGCCCCCTTGGGCGCCGACACCACCGACCCCTGGTTGGCATCTCCAGTCTTGGGTCCCTCGCCCGCTTCTGCTTAAGTCCCCCCGACCTCCGCGACCTGTAACTCCATCACCAGAGCCCACAGGACGCGGAGTTGCCTCCGCCACAACTCTCCCCAGTCCGGACCTGCCAACTTGTTCTTCCATGTCAGGACCGGCAACCCTTGGCCTCTTGACTACAGCACAGGCGGACGACCTCCCCGAATTCCACATTTCCGGTATTCGCGTCTCCTTGGCAACCAGGACAGCAGCATTATGTCATTGCACCAGTTTTCTGAATACCAAAAAAAACAAAAACAAAACAAAACAAAAAAAGACAGGCGTCTCTTTTTTTTTTTTTCTTTTTTCCTTCTTTATTTTGTATTTATCAAAAAAACAGTAAAAAGAATTTGAAAATGCTGAAGAGTTAACAATAACTATACAGAGGATAATAATCATAAGCATGGCTTATCAAGGGTGGAAATGCAAATAAGATTACTACACATATATTTTCTTTGTGTTCAGATTTCCCTCTGAATTTTTTTTTTGATCCCTGTATATCCTTATTGAAAGTCTCTTCCCCCTCCCACCACATCTGATCATTTTTCTTCTCTGCAACTCCCCATCCCCTCCCTGGGCAGGGAGCAGACAGTCCTATGCTCACACTGGCCCAATAATGCTTGGATCAGTCTTCACTCCCAGCCAAATCCAGTTTTGTCCCCCCTCCCTCAAGAGTGAGTCAGGTGTTCCTATAGATGAACTGGGGTTTGAAGGGTCAGTCCAGGGTGTTTCTGATCCCAAGCTTTCAGTGGTTGTGGTTTGCTGCTTGGGCATGTTTGGCTTTTTTTCCGGTTTGTTTGTTTAGAGACCACTAGTGAGTGAGTACATCCCCTGCTTATCTCTCTGAGTTTGTGAGACTTCGCTCAGGAGGATATTCTCCATATCCATCCATTTGCCTGTGAATTTTAGGATATCATTTTTTCTTACTGCTGAGTAGTATTCCATTGTGTAGATGTACCACAGTTTGTTAATCCATTCTTCAGTTGAGGGACATCTAGGTTGTTTCCAGGTTCTTGCTATTACAAATAATGCTGCTATGAACATAGTTGAGCTAA
>PVIH01021902.1:0-28539 GCA_004025045.1 Sigmodon hispidus | reverse complement strand
CTTTTCTAAGTATGAACTTTAAATATAATGGGAAAGAAATGACAAAAACAATCTTATTCACAAAAACCTCAGAAGAGGGGCTAATGAGGGATCTTGGAATAAATGTATGAATAAAATACCTATACAATAAAAAATTTAGATGCTGGAAAAAAGAAACTGAAGATATAATAAAATAGAGACTCTCCATGCTCATAGATTAGTAGGATAAAAATTTTTAAAGTATCTATCCTACCAAAAGCAATCAACAGATTCAATGCAATCCTCATCAAAATTTCAATATAATTCAAAGAAATTTAAAAACCAATACCAAATTTCACATAGAAATGTAAAACTCAGATTAGCTGAATAATTCTAAACAACAAAACTGCTAGATACATCATCAACCATTAGTAGTATCACTACCCATTGGTGAGAAAAGTAACTTTCCTTGTAGTATGACGAATGATTCATTTTGTCCATTGATAAGGAAGCCATTAGTAGGCCTGTCTGCATACCTGAGTCCACAGAGAATTACTAGCATTATTTGACTTAGAATTGAAAATACTAGAGCAATAGACTCTGGCAAACATCACCCTCCAGGTGTCCTTCTCTCACAGAGAGGGCACTTGTCATGTGCTCTGGTAGGACCAGGGTCAATATTCAAAGGAAAATGTTACTGGAGCCTGAGGAGTCTTACTGCAAAGGTATAGCAATCATACCTTGGGTGCATGAGCTGTGTAGGTAATACAATTTACCCAGTATTCAAGTCTTTACATCAGGGTTATAAACACATTTATCAAAAGTAAAAACAAAGTGAACTCTACTAACACTATGTCTGCAATGAAGTACTGTTAGGTTTCTTTTAAGAATTAATTTTAAAGGCTGCCTGGATGATCCAAAGGGGACAATGTGGGACACATGTACTTGTTCATCAGAGAAAGCCTTGTGCTTTTTGTTTGTTTGGTTTCCTCATTTAAGTTTAAGACTAAACATGGGCATAATGTGTCTCACTTTTCCAGCCTTCAGAACTGTGACAAGGATTAAGCATCATGATTAAAAAAAAAAAGAAGAAGAAGAAGAAGAAGCTACAAAGACTCTAAGAGCCAAAGAAATGGACAACTACAAAGAGACAGTGTTTTCCTGTCACAATGGACAGTGACTCATATGAATGCAGAGCAGTTGGAAAATCATGGGCAACACCTGCACAAGATCAGGCCAGACAATGTCCCTGCATGGAGGGAAGAGGTGGATATGAAGTCCTACCCCTACCTGAGGAGCTATTAGAAGTTAATGTCTGCTGAGAGAATTTAGCTAGTTTTCTTTAAGAATGTGGCTCCTGAGAGTCTGTCCATGCTCCAGAAGATGGCCCTACACAGGCTCATATGCACAGTGCTAAGTAGACTCAGTGCTTTGTGAAAAGCACAACAAAGAATGAGACGGGGAGAGAATGGAGAGTGACAGGAAATGTAGCTATTACTTTCCTGTTGTTGGGACACATGATCAGGACAGCTTACAGAGGACAGAGTTCCTGTGGCCTTAGGTTTCCAGAGCAGTAGGAGCCCATCTTGGCAGAGAGACATGGGAGCAGGCAGCAGGTAAGGAAGGGGGAGGGGAAGCTGAATGCTCACATCATCAAGTGACAGTGCAGGGCAGAGAGGGAAGAGGAAGGAGAGCAAGACTGTAAACACCCAAGTCCCTCCCCATACACAAGTCCCTCCCACACAAGGACAGATTTTCCCACCAAGTCTCTACCTCCTAATGGTTCTAGAACCTCTCTCTGCCCCACCACCATTAACTGCGAAGCAACTGTTCTATCCCTCAGCCTTAAGGGACATTTCTCACTCAACATTACACAGGAAAGGATTTGGAAGGAGAAAATGGCATGAACTTTATCAAAACACTTTATGGGCATTTAAGAATCTCTCAAACAAAAATTAATTAATATTGTACTTATTGAAGATTTACATTACAGGATGCCCATACATATATGATCATATAAATTAAAATATAAACAAAACTTAGCACTTTCTCATTGACAAGCTTCTGCCATTGCCAAGCGACAGTGTGCTCTTGCACTAGCAGAAGGAATATGAAAATTAACATGCTAAACCCATTATTCTATTTATGTGATATGCTTTTTGTGAAGATATGGGAACTAGTTCCCCTAATTGGTTGATCCATTTACATCAAAGTGTGTAATTCATGACATGAAAAACTAAGACTGGGTAATCAGCTACAGACAGTCAAACAGAAGTATGCTAACTCAGGAGACTTATTAGTACTTAGGAGTCTGGAATCTTACACTATCTCTACCACTTTTCAGTATATAAGTGAGCCCTGAGATAGACTCCTTGTGCTGAACACTTACATTGACCATTGCTGTAGAATATTGTTTTAAGATGTGTTACATTTGTTTATGCTGTGGGACATTTGTTTAATGATACAAAGATGTGGTTCATTCTTTTATGTTGCATTTCTTTAACTCTGTGAAGCTGTGATACATACCTGATAGGACTAATAATGAGTGGAATGACCAATAGCTTGGCAGGTGGGGCTGGCAGGCAGAGGGAATAAATGGGAGGAGAAATCTGAGAGGATGGAGGAGCAGGAAAAGAAGAAGAGGAAGATGCTAGGGGCCAGCCAACCAGGAACACAACCAGCCACAGAGTAAAAGTGAAAGATACACAGAAGAAAAGGAAAAAGCCCAGAGAAAAGATAGACAGTATAATTTAAGTGGAAAAAAAGGTGGCAAGAAATAAGCCAAGTTAAGGCCAGCATTTATAAGTAATAATAATATTCAGCCTGATTTATTAGGGAGGTGGGTGGCAGGGGCCCAAAAGAGCTAAAAAGAAAAAAGAGTAAAAAAAAAAACAAAACAACCAACTACAGTTCATGACATTTGCTTTCCCATTAGAGACTACGAGTAAACCAAATCACATACACTGTGGTTAAAGCAGAAGAAAAGGCTTTCACCCCAGCATGAAAGGAAGGCTGCAATCTGTCTTGTTGTGGGGGAATCAGCTAATAACACCACTTTCTTGAAGATCCAGTTTATTATGATTTTGTAATATGAGACCAAAATAATGTCTGTAAGAGTTTACTAGAAAAGGCATGTTAGGGACATCGCAGTACTGATATCAGAGCAGTTGCCACAAAGCCTATGAAGAAAGGAGCCTCCTTCTCATCTGCAGACCGTAATAAGGTTTAGCATAAGGCCTCATGTCCCAAGTACTGATTTGTCAAGCAGGTTACACATGCAAGAAGGAACACAAGGAAAATTTTCCTCTTAGAAAAACACAAATCACACTTACCAACATGAACACAAAGTAGATGGTCACAAGTAGTGTTGGTACGGCAACGGCATTCTCCCCTGCCCCTAAAGACAGTGCCAGGGAACTGGCAGAATAAGCCAATACCATTATGGTAAATAACATAGTGAACAAACCCATCACATCCGTTTTTATTCCTTAGGGGGAAAAAAAAAGGTGGGGTCAGTTTATCTACCTGAGTCAAGAGAACTGTACATATTTCAATAAAACTTTAATAACCACATTGGGTGCCAAATATTGTTTAATTATTTACTCTTAATTTATTATGTAAAGATTTGTATTTATTAAGGGGTTATATAAATACTTATTGATACAAATTGAACTTTAAGACAATTTTTGGAGAGTGGAAATGCTCCATGATAAATGGTTTAATCTTCTTCCCAAGAATGCAGAAACAAACAGGAAGGAAGGATAGTGTGCCCTGGGTCCCAATGGGGTCTGGCCACACCCCATTTGGGGTGCTGGTACCCAAGAGATACACCTATAAGCTTCCCCAAATAACACCTGAATCCCACTATAAACCACGAAGACTAATAACAATCTCATAGCCACCTGACTTCTCTGGGTCTCCACATGTTACCTGATCATGTAGATGCTGAGAATCAAACACGGGGACTTGAGAGGAGCAGCAAGTGCTTTTAACCAATTAACCTCTCACCAGCCCTGTCATATGGCTTTATTTTTATACTTGCCTTAAAAATACCTTTCCATATAATCTGTTCTTCTGTATACATAACTATGAGCAATTTCTGGGATTCTGACAGGAAGAGTTACAGGCAGCATAACTGACCAAAATTTTTACCACAATTCTTTCACAGGAAAATCAACAATAGAACAAGCTGATGTCCACATTCCTCTGTGTTTATTAGAATTGCATTAGTAATAACGTTAGGATTAAGACTGTGTCTGTTAGTTTGGGTAAACTCAACATAAGCTAGTGTCATACGGAATGAAGTAACCTCAAGGTTTTTTTTTTTGTTTTTTTTTTGTTTTTTTTTTTTGTTTTTATTTCCTTAGATTGGCCAGTAGGTAAACCTAAGGGAGCATTTTCTTTTTCTTTTTTTCCTTTTTTTATTATTATGAATAAAGAAGTCACATTCTCTATCCTTGTATATCCTTATTCAAGGTCCCTTCCCCCTCCCACCATATCAGGTCATTGTCATGTGGGTATATTGTATGTGAAGGTATAAATGTACATATGTTAGTTACACTGTACATGTGCCATAGTGTGTATGTATCATTATGTGCAATTGGCATGATATGCATGTGTCATAATGTGCAGTTGTTATGGTGTGTATGTAGAGCTGAAGAACATCTTTCTGGAGTACTTTCTCTTCCACTGTGGATTCTGCTGGTCACATTCAGGCTGTCAGGCTTGCAGAACAAGCACATTTGCCCATAACCATCCCATGGCCTGGTTATTAATGATAGGTCTCTTATTTTAAAAAGTCTAAGATTAGTACTTATCTTTGAATGGACGTGTGTGTATGTGTAAACATGTGTGTGTGTATGTGTGTAAAAGTATGAAAATTCTAAACAATTAGTTTAGGGTGAAGCTTAACCATAATGTACAAATAAACCTGTGACATATTTTAAATAAATATTTATATAATTTCACCAAACCTCAAATTCATTATCTTCTCTTTGTTAAGTTTGGGTAGCATAATACATTATATACATTTAAGTTCTTTGGCACACTTACATATGTATGCGATATTATCCATTTTTCTATATTTTTTTACATAAGAGACACTTATACAAAAATACAATAAAAATATACAGCTGGACAAGAGAGATGGTCAGTGACTAAGAGCATGTGCTATTATGGCAGAACCCTTGGATTCTGTTCCTAACAACCACATGGTGACTCAAAATCTGTAACTCCAGTTCAAGGGTATCTTATCTCATCTTCTGGCCTTCCCAGGCATTGTGTTCACTTAGTGTACAAAAATACAGACACCATACATACAGAGAGAGAGAGAGAGAGAGAGAGAGAGAGAGAGAGGGAGGGGGGGAGGGAGGGAGGGAGGGAGGGAGGGGGAGAGGGAGAGGGAGAGAAACACATAAAGAAAAAAATGAATCTTTTGTAATACATATGGGTAGATATCTAATAATCAAATTTTCTCCATTAGCAATATCTCAAATGTGTACTCAAATTTTATTTCTACATTCATTATAATACACAGAATCTCTAGCAAAAACACACTTTTATAAACAGCTTTTGTAGTATTTTAAGAGAAAGTCTTGGAGACTTTCCTCATACTGAACACCTCTATATAGTGGAGACATTCTTTTCTACCTTAGGCTTGCCACAGCTGTACAAATCAAATCATGCTTTCCCAAAAATAAAGATGCATTCCCTTGCTTTATCACTTACCTGCTATACTGAATCCTATAATAGTTAATATAATACTTGGCAAAAACCTCCTGGGTATCAGCTCAGCCAGCAATTTCCCCAAAAAGTATGATAACATTCTGTAATAGCCACTGCTATGCTCATGTCTACAAGACAAAGATCACATTATACATCCTTAGATTAGTCCAGAAGGCACAGGCAAGGTGTTGGCTAACTGAATTCTGGTACCACAGGGAGCCTAACAGGATAGCACTCTCTATGCTCCAGGCTGACTTACATACCAGTCTCCATCTTAGGGACCAGCATCCCTAGGCCATCATCCTTATGAGATTCTGACTACAATTCTCACACTTAAAGAACACTCTTCTGCTTTGTCCACCCTAACCACACAAACAGCCCTACCAGAGAATCAGCCCAAAGAGCCCATTCTCCTCAGAGTCTCTGCCTTTCTGAAACTGACTCATTGAGGAGCAGCTCATTCATACCTCACCTCAGACACTGGTCACAGAGACTTCTCTCCCTCCAGTTCATATGGAGAAGATGACACTGTCACTCTGAGGTCACAGTGCAGCTTCAGACACCGTGTTTTCACTTCAGCTACTGTCACTTTAGGGCAGATGTTTCCCCTTCAATAATCTCAGTTTACAACTGTGAATCTTTGCCAGGAACCAATCTCAATCCTTTTCCTCCCTGGCATCTTCCTCTAACTCATTCCCAAACTCTTCCCCTCCCACTATCTCTCATTTTCTTTTGATCCAGGATCACCAGTGCAGGCTGGTCTTAAATTCTATCTGCAGCCAACATTGGTCATCCTCCTGCTTCTACCCCAGCCTCAAGTGCTGAGATTACACAAGTACCAGCCTTGCTCAGGGTTTTGTGGCACTGTGAATCTAACACAGGGTTTCATGTCTATAAAACAAGCACTCTACCAACTGAGGAGGCCCTCATATCCTCTCTGATGATTTCCTTCTTAGCATGTACCTGGAGGCAAATCTTGGCCATCTTTGAGACCTGTGAATCCTAAGCATAGGCCACCAGGATAAGGTTCTTCCATGTTTGAAAAACACTGATGATAAACAGCTGTTTTATATTCAGCTTCTGTCTGGCACTTTCCAGCCCTACATCAAGAAAAGGACTCTTGCCATTCCTGCAAACACAGCAGCTTCCTGAGACACACAGTCTGGTGACTCCAAGTTTCAGTACAGCAAGCAAAACCTCTGTGGACAAGCCTGCTTACCACCACCCCTCATGGGACCCTGTAGCCTATAAGCCCCACTCCATCCAAACCCACCTATCTCCTCAACCTCAGTGCCTTTCTAAGACACAGACTCCAGTGGGCTCTGTCACAAGAGAACTCTGATTGCACTAAGAGCATCTATTGAACCAAGAACAACTCCCTGAAACACCAACAATGCTTGAACTGATTGGAGAAAGAGACAGGTAGATACCAGTGCAAGAACACATTCAACAACATAAAGAATAATATGGCACTACTAGAATCTAGTGATTCTATAACAGCAAGACCTTAACATTCCAAAATAGAAGAAGCAAAATAAAATTAACTTAAAAAATAACTTTATAAAGTTGGTAAAGCCTCTTAAAGAAACCCCCCTTATAGAAATAGAGAGGAAAAAACAAAGAAAAAATGAAAGAAAATCATAAATCCCTTAAAGAAAACCAAGAAAAAGGAATCAAACAAGTGAAGAAAATACTTCAAAACTTTGAAGTTGAAAGAGAAGCCATAAATAAGACACATAACAAGGTAATGCTGGGAATAGAAAATCTGAGTAAATGAACAGGTGCAAGCATAACCAACATAATGCAAGAGATGGAAGAAAGAATCTCTGGTGTGGAAATACTATAGAGAAAATATACTCATCAGTCAAAGAAAACATTAAAGTAAAAAGAAATCATAGTATAAAATGGCCAGGAAATCAGAAACACCATGAAATGACCAAACCTAAGAATAATAGGAATATAAGAAAGAAAATAATACCATCTCAAAGGCACAAAAATATATTCCACAAAATCATAGAAGAAAACTATTCCACCATAAAGGGGGACATGTCTATTAAGACACAAGAAGCTTTCAAAACACCAAAGAGACTAGACCAATGAAAAAATCTCCTAATCACATAATAATTAATCAAACCACTAAACATACAGAATAAAGAAAGAATACTAAGAGTTACAAAGAAAAAGTAACTAACTTATAAAGGCAGACATATCAGGATAACAATCTGACTTCTCAATGGAGAGTATGAAAGCCAGAAGATTTGGTTACACTTCATACAGACATTAAGACATCACAGATGGCATCCTATTCTACTATAACCAGCAAAACTTTCAATCACCATGGACAAAGTAAACAAGATATTCTATGACAAAACCAGATTTAAATAATATCTACCCATAAATCCAGTCCTACAGAAATACTAGAAGGAAAACTCTAACCTAAGAAGTTAGAGGTACTCACAAAAGCAGAAGTAAAAAATAAATTCACAGCAGAAAATCCCAAAGAAAAGAAAGACACAAACTACCACCAAAAAAAGAACAGGATTTAACAATCACTGGTGATTAATGTTTCTTAATATCAATGAAATCAACTCACCTATGAAAAGACACAGGCTAACACAATGAACACAAAATTGAGAAGCCACATACAAGAAACACACCTCAGCTTCAAAGACAAACACTACCTCAGAGTAAAGGGTTGGGAAAAGACTTTCCAATAAAATGGACTTAAGAAACAAACTGATGCATGTTGTAAAAGGTTTCCAGGCCTGTTTGGGTCAGAGTTTTGGAACCTGCCCATGGTGGCTTTTATCCCCCAAAGAAATGAATCAGACACTTATATTAACTTCATACTGTTTGTCCCATGTCTCAAGCATATTACTAGCTAGCTCTTTCATCTTAATTCAACCCATTTCTTGTAATCTACTAATCTACTCGTCACGTGTTCCAGCCCATGGCTCACCTGTATTTCTTACATGTCTCTTCTTCTCCACCTGTGTATGGAGACTGACTAACTCCACCCTCCTTCTGCCTGTCTGTCCTCTGATTCTCCACCCACTTCTATGGTGCTCTACATAGGCCAAAACAGTCTTTTATTTACCATATACCGAGAACATTCCATCACAGGTGCAGCTATCATAATATCTAACAAAATAGGCTTCCAACTAAAATCAATCAAAAAAAAAAAAAGATCTAGGAGAACATTACCTATTCATCTCATGAAAAATCCATCAAGATGAAATCTCAGTCCTGAATATTGGCATGCATATATATAAAAGAAACATTACTAAGACTTAAATCACAATTAAACCCCAGACTCTAATAGTGAGAGACCTCAACACCCCACTCTCATTAATGGACATGTCTACCAGATAGAAACTTAACAAAGAAATAAGGGATCTAAAAGATGTTGTGACTGAAATAGACTTAATAGATATTCAGAACTTTACAATCAAACACAAAAGACTATACCTTCTTCTCAGCAACCCATGGAACCTTCACTAAAATTAACCACATATCCAGTCATAAATCAAATATGAACTGAAAAAAATTGAAATAACTCCTTGTAACCTACTGGACCACCATGGACTGAAGCTAAAGTTCAATAAAAACACACACTGTGGAAATTTAACAACTCTCAACTGAAACACCTCTGCATCAAGAAAGAAATAAAGAAATTTAAAATTTTCTAGAATTCAATAAAAATGAATCCACAACATACCAGACTTATGGAACACAATCAAAGCAGTGCTAAGAGGAAAGTTCATAGCACTAAGTGCCTACATAAAGAATTTGAAAAAATATCTCACATAAGTGAATTAATAACATACCTGAAAACTCTAAAACAAAAAGAAACACACTCACCTAAAAGGAGTAGAAGGCAAGAAATAAACTTAGAGAAGAAATCAATAAAATTCAAACAAAGAGAACAATACAAAGAATCAATGAAATAAACAGTTGGTTCTTTGAGAAAATCTACAGGATAGAAAAACACTTATCCAAACTAACCAAAAGCCAGAGAGAAAATATTCAAATTAACAAAATCAGAAATGAAAATGTGGGCATAACAACAGACAATGAAGAAATACAGGAAATCATTAGTCATACTTCAAAAATTTATGCTCTACAAAATTGGAAAACCAAAAAAATGGATAGTTTTCTAGATAGGTATCATTTGCTGAAATAAAATCAAGACTAGATAAGGCCTTAAATAAAACTACAAATCCTAAAAAAAATAAAAGCAGGTATTAAAACACTCCCAGGAAACCCACAGACTCCAGACCTATATCAGACTAAGAAGTGAGTGACACCTCATCTGATCCAGGCAGAGATTCCAGTCTCTGGAGCCCTGGACCTGGGATACAGCCCTTGGAACCATATCCCCCACTCAGTTTTGCCCTGAAAACAGGCCAGCAGGTAAAACCTCCATAGGACAGAAGCTCCAGCAGAACCCAGTTCACTGGACACCCCCAGCTACAAAACCTCACCCCATTTCCCAACCCACACCATTACCCAGAAACCTCAGTGGCAAGCAGAAACTCACAGACCCCCACCCCACATCAGACAAAGAGACTAAGAGACCAAGAGACAAAGAAACTAAGAAAATTAATCAGCTCCTATTAGATCAAGAATAGCTACCTGAGATACTCCAGTTTCTCAGGATGTACTGAATCAAAAGTAGCCACCTCACACCCACAGTGTGTCAGCACCTATTGGATTAAGAGCAGTCACTGTGACATAGAATACACTATCTCCAAGTAGACCAAGAACCCAGATTGGATCAAGAGAAGCTTCTTGAGACACAGACACACCCAGAACAGATTGCACCAAAATGAGCTCCCTAAAATACAGACAAATACTGCAGTGAGCTGAGGAAGCAATGGGCAGATGCCAGTGCAAGTATACATATAAGAACATAAAGAACAACACAGCACCACCAGAATCTAGTAGTTCTACAACAACAGGACCTGAGCATGGCAATGTAGAAAAGCAGAGGGAAATGATCTTAAAAAAAACTTTATGAAGATAATAGAAGCCTTAAAAGAGGACATAAAAAATTTCCTTAAAGAAATGGAAGAAATACAAACAAAAAATTGGAAGAGATCAACAAATCTCTAAAAGAAAATAAATCCAAACAACAACAACAAAAGCAATCAAACGAGTGAACAAAACATTTTAAGATATAAAATTTAAATAGAAGCAATAAAGAATACATAAACCAAGGGAATGTTGGAAATAGAAAATCTGAAGAAATGAACTAGAACTAAAAATGCAAGCATACCCAACAGAATGCAAGAGAGGGAAGAGAGAAACTCTGGAGTGGAAGATTCAATGGTAGAAATAGATATGTCAGTCAAAGAAAACACTAAAACCAAAAAAGCCATAACACAAAACATTCAGGAAATATGGGAAACCATGAAAATACCAAACCTGAGAATAATTGGAACAGAAGAAGAAGGAGGAGGAGTAGGAGGAGGAGACGACCAGCTCAAAGGCATAGAAAATATATTAAACAAAATCATAGAATCAAACTTTCCCAGCCTAAAGAAGGAAATGCCTATGAAGATACAAGAAGCTTACAGAACACCAAATAGACTAGATGCCCCCTGAAAGTCTACTTGCCACATAATAATCAAGAAATATTATTACAGAATAAAGAAAGAATACTAAAAGCTGCAAAGGAAAAAGGCCAAGTTACCTATAAGGCAGACACATCAGAATAACACCAGACTATTCGCTGTAAACAATGAAAGCCAGAAGGTCCTGGTCAGAAGTTATACAGACACTAAAACTCCATGGCTGCCAGCCTAGACTACTATACCCAGCAAAACTATCAATCACCATAGATGGAGTAAACAAGATATTTTATGACAAAACCAGATTTATATAATATGTATCTACAAATCTGGCCCTATAGAAAGCACTAGAAGGAAAACTTCAACCTAACAAAACCAGATACACTCATGAAACCACAAGTAATCAAAAATCCAACAGAAGAAAAAAACCCAAAAGAAAAACACATGCACATTACCACCAAAAATAACAGGAAATAACAATCACTGGTCATTAGTATCCTTTAATATCAGTGAACTCAATTCACCTATAAAAAGACACAACCTAACACAATAGATACAAAAACTGAAGTCATCCTTCTGCTGCATACAAAAGACACACCTTGACTTCAAAGACAGACACAGGCTCAGAGTAAAGGTTTGGAGAAAGACTTTCCAATCAAATGGTCCTAAGAAACAAGCTTGTGTAGCTATCCTAATATCTAACAGAATAGACATCAAGCTAAAAACAATCAAAAGAGAAAAGAACAAACATTACATATTCATCTCAGGAAAAATTCACCAAAATAAAGTTTCAATCTGATCATTTATGCCCCTGAAACAAGGGCACCTACATATGTAAAAGAAACACTACAAGAGCTTAAACCTCACCTTGAAAGAGGGAGACTTCAATACCCCACTTTCTTTTTTTAAAAAAAAAAAAAAACTTTATTTATTTATTTGCCATGATGTTTGCCTGGAACTGGAACTACAGACAGTTGTTAGCTGCCATGTGGGTGCTGGGAATCGAACCCGGGTCCTCTGGAAGAGCAGACAGTGCTCTTAACCGCTGAGCCATCTCTCCAGCCCCAATACCCCACTTTCACCAATGGATAGATCAACCAGACAGAAACTCAACAGAGAAATAAATGATCTAGCATATGTTGACCCAAATGAGCTTCTGTATAGATATATACATAACTTTGCACCAAAACACAAAGGAATATACATATTTCTCAGCATCCCATGAAACTTTCTCTAACATTGACCACATTCTGGGTCATAAAGCAAATATCAATAGGTACAAAAAAATGAAAATAATTCCTTGTATCATATCAGACCACCATGGTCTAATGTTGGAGTTCAACAACAACAAAAATCACAGAAAGTTTACAAATTCATGGAAACAGAACATCTCTCAATTGAATTGCCTCTGGGTCAAGGAAAATGTTAACAAAGAAATCAAAGACTTCCTAAAATTCAATGAAAATGAATCCACAGCATACCCAAACTTATGAGACACAATGAAAGCAAGTGTTAAGAGAAAAACTCATAGCACTAGATGCCTATATGAAAAATCTAAAGAAATCTCACACAAGAGACTTAGCAACACAGCTGAAAGCCTTAGAACAATTAGAAGCAAACTCATATGGAAGTAGACAGCAGGAAATAATCAAACTTAGAGCTGAAACCAATACAATTGAAACAAAGAGAACAATACAAAGAATCAATGAATCAAAGAGTTGGTTCTTTGAGAAAGTCAACAAGATAGATAAACCCTATCCAAACTAACCAAAAAGCAGAGAGAGAGAGAGAGAGAGAGAGAGAGAGAGAGAGAGAGAGAGAGAAAGAGAGAATCCAAATTAACAGAATCAGAAATGAAAAGGGAGACATAACAACAGATACCCAGGAAAAACAGAAAGTTAGTAGGTCATACTTTGAAAACCTGTGCTCCACAAAATTAGAAAACCAAAAAAATGGACAGCTTTCTGGATAGGTACCACTTACCAAAATTAAATAAAGACTAGAAAAATGACCTAAATAGACCTATGACTCCCAGGAAATTAAAGCTATTATTAAAATCTCCCAAGTAAAAAAAGCCCAGGGCCAGATAATTTCTTTGCAGAACTTCAATGAAGAACTAATACCAATACTCCTGAAATTGTTCCACAACATAGAAACTGAGGAAACATAGCCAAACTCCTTTTATAAGACTACAGTCATCCTCATACCCAAACAACACAAAGACACAACAAAGAAAGAGAATTACAGATCAGTCTCCCTTATGAACATTAATGCAAAAATACTAAACAAAATTCTGGCAAATTGAATCTGATAATATACCAAACACATAATTCACAATAATCAAGTAGGCTTCATCCCAGGGATTCAGGGATGATACAGCATACAAAAATCTGTCAATGTCATCTACTATATAAACAAACTTAAAAAGAAAACACAATCATTTCATTAGATTCTGAAAAAGCCTCTGACAAAATCCAACATCCCTTTATGATAAAGCTTGGAGAGATCGGGGATACAAAGAACATACCTAAATATAATAAAGACAATATACAGTAAGCCAACAGCTAACATCAAACTAAATGAAGAGAGCCTCAGTGATCCCAATAAAATAAGGAACAAGTCAAGGCTGCCCACTCTCCCCATATCTATCCAATATAGTGTTCAAAGTTCTAGCTAGAACAGTAAGAGTACCAAAGGGGATGAAAGGGATATAAATTGGAAAGAAAGAAGTGAAACTACTTCTATTTGCATATGATATGATTATATACATAAATGGCACCCAAGATTATACCAGGGAACTCCTCCAGCTGATAAAAACCTTCAGTAAGGTGGCAGGATAAAAGATTAATTAAAAGATAGTCAATATTTCTTCTATATACAAATGAAAAATGGGATGAAAAAGAAATCAGGGAAATATCAACCTTTACAATAGCTGCAAATAACATCAAATATCTTGGACTAACTATAACCAAAGAAGTGAAGACTTTATGACGAGGACTTTAAGTCATTGAAGAAAGTAACTGAAGAAGATATACCTTGATCTCTGATCAATATACTAAAAATGGCAATCTTAAGATAGCAATATACAGATTCAATGCCATCCTCTAAAAAATTCCAACACACATTTTCACAGACCTTGAAAAAACAATACTCAACTTCATATTAAAAATACAAAAACCAAGTATTGCCAAAACAATACAGTACAATAAAAGAAATTTTGGAGTCATCACCATTCCTGACTTCAAGGTCTACTATACAGCTATAGTAATGAAAACAGCTCGGTATTGGCAAAAAAAACATAGATCAATGGAGCCAAATTGAAGCCTTGACATTAATGTACATACCTAAGAACACCTGACTTTAACAAAGAAGCCAAACTGTACAGTGGGAAGAAAAAGAAAGCATCTTCACATAGCTGGCATAACGGGATGGTAGCATGTAGAAGAATTCAAATAGATCCATGTTTATGACCCTGCACAAAACTCAAGTCCAAATGAATCAAAAACCTCAACATAAATCAATTGCATTGAATGTGATAGAAAAGAAGGTGAGAAATAGCTTTGAACTCATTGTCACAGGAGACCACTTCCTAAACATAACATTAGTAGCATAAACACTGGGAATAACAATAAATAAATGGGACCTCCTGAAACTTAAAAGCTTCTGTAAGGTAAAGGACATAGTCAATAAGACTAAACAACAGCCTACATAATGGGAAAAGAACTTCCCCAACTGATATCTCAACTAATATACAAAGAACTCAAGAAACTAGAGATCAAAAACCAAATAATCCAATTAAAAATGGGATAAAGAGCTAAACAGAGAATTCTCCACAGAGAATCTCAAATGACCAAAGAACATTTAAAGAACTGCTCAACATCTTTATCAGAGAAATGCAAATCAAAACAATTCTGAGATATCATCTTAACACCTGTCAGAATGGCTAAGATCAAAAATACTGATGACAGCTTATGCTGGAAGGGATGTGGAGCAAGGGGAACATGCCTCCATTGCTGGTAGGAATGTGAAGTTGTACAGCCACTTTGGAAATCAGTATGGTGGTTCCTCAGAAAAATGGGAATCAATTTACCCAATGATCTAGCAGTACCACTGTTGGGCATATACCCAAAGGATGCACACTATTACCACAAGGGCATCACCTCAACTATGTTCCTAGCAGCATTATCTGTAATAGACAGAACCTGAAAACCTTCCTACCCTTTAGCCATATGATACTCCTGACATCCTTCTTTTTCAGGGATCATGAATTTTCTGTAATTTTTAGCTCCTACTACTGTCTTGTCTGCAGCACTAAGATCTAGTGGTCTCACCCCAATTTTCAAACTTTCTCACAACAGCAGACACCTCTGCTCTTGACTTCTCATCTATTTTTAATTAATATTAGTAATCTCTTTACATACTTCAAATAGCATGGTGCCATATGATAAATATAATATTTCATAATTTCCTTATTTTTATCTAATTAAGTAAGAAAAAAGGAAGAATTACTGTTAATTCATGAGATAACATTCTAGGCCCAACTATGATTTTAATCAACTTGATCACCAGCACCTGATGCCTACTTCTGGAGCAGGGATACTCACAGAAAGCGATCTCTGTCAATCACGAAGATCTCCCCAGCAGACACACTTGTGACACACTGGAAGACTGTGAGCAAGTAGAGCAGGCCAGCTCTGCCAGGAGAGAATGAAGGCAAAAAGAACCATAAATTCAACATTAGGATGGTTTCTTTCCAATACACCTTGGCCTGTAGATTAAAAACGCTACACAGATCTTTTTCCTAGGAAAAGAAAAGCAGTTCTGAAAAGATTGCTCAGCAATAAAGAGTGCTTGTAGCTCTTGCAAAGGACCCAGGTTTGGTAGGCAGCCCCTACAGAGTGGATCACAATCATCTGTCCAGTGGAGCCTGTGCTAGCTAGTTTTATGTCAATTTGACACAAACTAGAGTTACCTAAAAGTAGGGAGCCTCAATTTAAAAAATGCCTCCGTAAGATCCAGTTGTAAGGCATTTTCTTAATTACATTGTGGGTGGTACAGCCCTGAGCTGGTGGTCTAAGTTCTATAAGAAAGCAGGCTAAGCAAGGTATGAGGAGAAAATCTGTAAGCAGCAACCTTCTATGGTCACTGAAGATTCCTGCCTAGTTTGAGTTCCTAGTCTGACTTCCTTTAATGATGAGCTACAATGTGAAAATGTAAGCTCCTCAACTGCTTTTTGGTCATGTTTTTAATTAGAGTAATAGTAACTTATCGTGGTAAAAACTCACCATAAGATATGTTTTAAATGGGGTTTATTTTGTGAAAATTACTTATAAAACAGAGACGGTTTTAAGAGAAAATGAAAGGATAAGGTTGTAGCACGCCGGAGCATTTTTAAGGAAAATTTTTTATTTTTATATTGTATGTTTGAACTCTTGTGCCGCTGGGCCGAACTGTGCACTCGGTCAGGCACTCTCGTGAGAGAATGACAGCTTTTTGTCTTGGTCTTCTCTTTTGAAGGTCTATTTTTGGAATCTTTTTTAATTAACTGTGCCCCGCTCGTCTCCAGTCTTTTGACGCGATCGTTTATATATATAGTTTCTGATTTCCTTTTAGGTAAAGAACTTTTTTTGTAGTAGTATTGTTTAAGAGTGAGTTTTGGGTTATTTTGAGTAGGTGTTGTTTTAAGATTTTTTTCTGAAACTTTTAAGTGAGTTTTATAATTTTGTAATTTAGTGGTAATGGTTTTTTTTAGTGTTTTATAGTTTTTTATAAATGATTTTTTAAATAATTTTATAGAGTGGGAAATTTTTTTTGTTTTTATATTTATTTGTTTTATAATTTTTTGTTTAAATTTTTTAGAGTTTTTATTTATTATTTTAAAATTTTTATTTATTTTTTTAAATTTTTTATTTAATTTTTTAAGATTTTTATTAATATGGGCTTTAAATTTTTTGTGATTAAAGTAGATTTTTTTTATGGAAATAATGAATTTTTGGAGTGTTTTAATATGTTTATTTATGTCAGACATTTTAGTTTTATATTTTTTATGTTGAGATGTCTTAAAATAGGTAAGTATGAAATATATTATCATATAAAAAGTAAAAGGACTCTTGGGTGGAGATAACTTTTAAATGTGTAATCTTGGAAATAATTTTTTATTATTATTGTGACAAAGTGAGAAAAATTTTGAACATTTATTTGGTAAGACATTGTAGAAAGGGAAAAATATGTAGAAAAGAAAAGGAAGAAAAAATATATTTAGATGTAATGAGAACTTATGGCTAGCAGATGTCGCTGTCGTGATCAGCAGCGGCAGCAATGGTGCTGGAAACGAGGTGGCGATTCGGCTGGGAGGGTCTTTTTTAGATCTTTTAACAAATCTTATTAGGCGTGCTCTATTAGAACGGGTCAATCCGTCTCTCAGGAGGTTTGCCACACGCAGATTCGTTCTTGGTTGCATACAGGAGGCTCGTGCGCAGCTGGTAACTAAAGTAATTCAGACCGGCTCCGTGGGCGGGTGAGGAACCTGGCAGGTTTGTGGAATTAGCCCCACGTTGGGCGCCAATTATCGCGGTAAAAATCCGCTGTAAGATATGGTTTAAATGGGGTTTATTTTGTGAAAATCACTTATAAAACAGAGACGGTTTTAAGAGAAAATGAAAGGATAAGGTTGTAGCGCGGCGGAGCGTTTCTAAGGAAAACTCTTCATTCCCACACCGTACGTCCGAACTCCCGAGCCACTAGGCCGAACTGCGCACCCGGTCGGGAACTCTCGCGAGAGAATGACGGCTTCTTTTCTTGGTCCTCTCCCTCGAAGGTCTACTTCCGGAATCCTTTCCAGTTAACCACGCCCCACTCATCTCCAGTCCTCTGATGCGATCGTTCACATATATAGTTCCTGATTTCCCACTACAGTAACTAGAAACCCAAACTAAGACAGTATCCAGCACCTACTTCTGATAGTTACAAGTCTCAGGGCACACACATGGAACACAGGCATCCATGCAGGCAAACACTCATACACATAAAAAAGTAAATATTTTAAAAACAAAGGAAAATGTATAACTGCTGTGGTTGAAAAGGTCAGGAAGTGTGAGTCTCATGAGTTATTTCCTGTCTCCACAGCTGTATTTAATAATTGAAGTGTGTCCTCTAAAATCCAACAAGTTGATAATGACCTTTCCTGTAATGACCCTAGAGTATGAAATTTAGAAATTAATTGGTTTTAGATGAAACCATGAGAGTGAAACCCCATAATGTCATCTGTGTCCTCACCATGGGAGGAAACAGCAATACAGTGTTTGCCATGAGAGAGCCAAGAGAAGGTGGCCAGACAGAAAGAGCCTGGGAGAAAATCCCACCTCAGACTCTCACACTACAGTGTGGAGACATTTGTTTTTTAAATCCACTGAGCCTAAAGTATGTAGTCATGTTAGCCTAACCTATCACTTTAACTAAAAAAACTGGTTACCATCATTCATTTATATATTCATTCCTAGTGTATAAAGAGAAAAACATAAAGATTAATAAGACTCCAAGGAGTTTTCATGGTCAGTTGGTCATTTTGCTTTTATAGAAGAGAAAGAATGAAAACATGAAACAGTGAGGGGAATCCCTACTCAACAGCTTACTACAGATATGAACTGCACAAACATCTTTAAAGCTTTAATGATTATCTCTAAGATATTTCAACAATTTCCTGAATGATTTACAAAGAGCTCAAAGAAAAATTCAGTCATGCTTATTTGTGAAGAAATAATTTGTGTTCTTGTAATAAAAGATGGTAAACATGAAGAAGGGGAACAAATAGCATCTTCAACTATCTGTATCCTAGAAAAATTCGTGTAAGACCAATAGCATGGTGGGGTTCTGACAGTGTGGGCATAACACCTTCTGAATTGACAGCCAAAATCCAATGACTCTCTTTATCTAGGTACACAGTGGTCATTAGATATCTGTGGTGATATATTTAACAAAATCAGTCTGGAATATCAGAGAACAGATTCACCCACCATCAATCCAAGAGAGTCAGAGAGTGGTAACTCACACCTTTATTCCCAGCATGGGGAAAGAGTGGTGACCTAGGCCTTTAATCCCATAACTCTAGAGACAAAGATCTTTCTGAATTTCTGTGAGCTCAAGGCATAGCTAACAAATAGTAGTAGCTCACGCCTTTAATCTTAACTTTATAATTATAATTCAGAGTTGAACCTAGAAGTAAAACAACTGGGCAAAGAAAATATTTAAGGAGATGTAGGCCAAGGATGCAGTATTCTGTAGAAGCAACAAAGAGCCAGGCATAGGAATCTGGATGACAGCTTTTACCCTGAGAAGTTGGCTGGGTGAGATTGGACTATGGACTGTTTCCTCTTTCTGATATTCCAGCTTATCCCCAATATGTGGCTCTGAGTTTTCATTAAATATAAACTGGAATTCATGTTTTATTTGGTATCCAACATTGAGGCAAACATTCCCCAGAAAGGCCACTTGCTGACCATAGCAACACATGGCCAGAGGAGTAATTACCACCTGACTAGTCTCTTCTGACTTAGCCTCCAGGCTTAGGCAGAGCTGGCCATAGGTCTTTCTTCTTCATTTTCATTTTGGGTAAGTTTTTCAGACAGTAATCTTCTTCTTTTGGTGAATTGTAGTCTTTTCTCTTTTTAGACTCCTCCTTGAGCTGCTATCAAACTAAGTAGCTACCCCACTTCACAGTCACCTGAATCATCATTGACAACAAGTTTGGTGAGTAAATTAGATTTTTTTTTTTTAAAAAAAAAAGGAATTTTTAAGGCAGTGAAAGGTGTTTCATCTTTCTTTGATCTTACTCTAGACAATATGATATTGCAACCAGTAAAGAGAAGGATAAATTAGATGGGGTTATCATCATATTGTTTATTATGAATATTATTGGTTTGATTATATCTCTTTTATTATTTTAAAAATCAGTTAATGAGAATGTCAAGAAGAATGTCTTGGAAAAGCCTGCTAAGAGATAACACAAAGATATTCAAAACCAAACAGAGGAATATCAAGAGCCAATCTCAGCATTGTCTTCTAAGATTACACAAAAACAGCCTAAGGTAATCAAACAGCCAACATTAATATATCTAGTAACCTTAAAGAAATCACAAAGTGATAAAAAAATTATACAGAAGTTAGGTGGGCTCCAGTACAAATGATAGAATTAAAGAGAGTCAAGGAAGCAATTGTCACATTTGGCATACACTCGCCATTTGTAAAACAAATGTTACATTCCTGGTCATCAAGCAATAGGACCTCCCCTAAGGACTAGGTAGATATGGTTACTGCTGTTTTGGAGGCTGGGACACTTTTATAGTGGGAAACATGGTGGAAGGAGAAGACTAAAATAATAGAATAAAAAGACAGAGCCAGAGGCATATAAGTCTCCCAAGACCAACTTCTTGGGAGAGGAGATTATGCTGATATAGAAAGGCAAACACTATACGATGAGTATATACTGGATTTATGTGACATGGCAGTATTAAAAGCATGGGATAGAACTGAAGAGATAGGAAAGTAAACTGAATCCCTTACTAAAGTAGTTCAAAGCCCAAAAGAAATTTTACACGCTTTATTGCAGAGATTAACTGCAACAGTAAACAGAATAGTACTGGATTCAGAAGCTAGGCAAATAATAATTGAATCACTGACTTTTGAGAATGCTAACTCACAATGTAAAAGAATAATTAGACCATTAAAAGCAAGGTCAGCACCCTTGGAGGATTGAATTCATGAGACAATTAACCTAGAGCCTTATAACTGTGATAATAAATGAGTAGGAGAGGTTATTTCTAGAAGTATAAGAAAAAGTCAAAATGTTAAATGTTACAATTGTGGAAGGCAAGGTCACATAAAAATAGATTGTAAACAAGGCTTTTCTGGAAGTGGTGTCTTTGTTAAAAATAATCTCAAGAGAACACCCCTACCTTCTGTAGTATGCAGAAGGTGTGGCAATGGGAGGCATTGGACTAGTGAGTTCAGGTCAACAAGGAAAGGACAAGGTAATTTTCTGCCTTTGGGAAATGCCTCAAGGGAGCTTACAAAAGCCCCCATATCAAATCCAATTCAATCTTACCATGTCATCATGGAGGAAACACTTTACCAGAACAATTAAAGAAATTAAAACCTATTCTAAAACAAAAAAAATACTACACTGAATTATATAAAATCCACAGAAAGGAAAAATTATCAAGTGAATATTTGGCAAGCTTCTATTAATGACCAAAATCCAAAGTTAAAAGTATGAATAAAATAATGTTATTATTGAAGGTTTAGTAAACACAGGGGCAGATGTAACAATAATTTTATCAGAGTCTTGGCATTCAAATTGGCCCCTTAAGGAGTTTAATGTTCAGTTTTTGAGAATTGGGGCATTATCCCAGGTAAAACAGAGTGCAAAATGGATTGAGTATACAGGAGCAGAAGGACAGAGAGGAAAATTAAAGCCATGTGTGTTTAACATTGCTATAAATTTATGGGAACAAGATTTACTGCAACAATGGAATACACAGATTAACATTCCTCCAAACACAGAAATAAACCATTTCTGGGAAAACACTAGAAGATATTATGAGAAATAGTCACAAAACATTCAGGTTGTACAGAAACAAGGCACAACAGCTGCTGATCTTTCAAAGACACCCACAGCACTACCTTTAAAATGGTTCACAGATAAGCCTATATGGGTTTATCAATGATCTTTAGCAAAAGAGAAATTGAAGGCCTTAGAACAGCTGGTATAGGAACAGTCAAATGCTTAGCATATTAAAGAATCAACCAACCCTTGGAATTCTCTTATATTTGTTATTAGAAAGTAATCTGGAAAATGAATAATGGTAACAGATCTAAGAGCAGTAAACAAGGTGATCTAGCCAATGAACTCTATACACTCTGGAATTCCTTTGCCTTCTCTGTTACCTAAAGAATGGTCAATTACAGTTATTGACTTAAAAGACTATTTCTTTACAATACTGCTACAAGAACAAGACAAAGAAAAATTCACCTTTACAGGGCCCACTTGTAATTAATTCTCAGCCTATAAAGACATATCAATAAAGAGTCCTCCCTCAAAAAATGCTAATTAGCCCCACTCTGTGCAAATATTTTGTACAAAAGCCATTAGAACAGATATGTAACAAATTCCTACAATCTATCATTTATCATTACAAAGATGACATCTTGCTGGCTGATTCAATATTGATACCTTAGAAAGAATGTTTCGAGAAATAAAAAAAAAAATTGCCTGCTTGGGGATAACAAATTGCCACTGAAAAAGAAATATAAAGAGGAGAGTCCATTAATTATTTAGATTATAAAATAGGTCAACAAAAAATTAGACCCCAAAAAGTACAAATCAGGAGAGATAGACTGAAGACACTTAATAATTTCCAAAGATTGCTAGAACACACTTTCAATTTATGACCTACTATTGAAATAAAAATTGATGAACTGAATAATTTGTTCAAAACCTTAAATTGTGACAAGAACTTAAGTAGTTCAAAATAATTGTCACCTAAAGGTGTGAAAAAATAGCTTTAATTGAAAAAGAAATTATAAGATATACATGTGGATCATGTGAATCCAGACCTTAATTGAATTCTAGCTATCTTTCCCTCTAAGCATTCTCCCACAGAAATTTTAATGCGAAGTGAAAATGTTATATTGGAATGGATATTTCTACTAAATAAGCCAAGTAAGAAATTAAAGACATATGTGGAAAAGATTTCTGAATCAAATTTTAAAGGAAAATTAAGGAGATGGCCACTCAGCTTTGGAATGGAACACAGCCCACCGAGAACACTGCTGGCATAATAGGAGGTGGAGAACAGCTGAGTGCTTTGGTCCTGGGTACATGGCTGAGAAGCAGAAGAGTCCCTAGGAACACAGCTGAGAGGTCAGAGGTCAGAGGGTAACTTTCACCATATGACCCAGGACCTGAGATAGCCACTTGGATTCAGCAAAGAGCACAGCCTACCCAGAACACAGCTGGCATAATAGCAGCAGGGGAACAGCCAAGTCCCTGGGCTCACAGCTGAGAGGTGAGAGGTCAAGAGGTGATGACTTGCATCATAGCACTATGACCTCACAAGAGCAGTCGACCTTCTGTACACATAGGTGATTAAGAGACTTCAGACCAACAACTCACTAAGAGCCAACCAAGAACTCACCAAGAGTGAGTTGGGGAAACAATGGACAGATGACAGTGTAAGAATTCATTCAACAATACAAAGGTCAACAAGACACAACCAAAGAAGCAAGTGGTTCCATAGCTTCAAGACCTAAACATAACAATGAAGAGGGAACAGAAGAAAACTACCTTAAAAACAGCTTTATGAAACTAATAGAAACCTTAAAAGAAGATATACAAAACTCCCTTAAAGAAATAGAAAAAATACAAACAGAAAATTAGAAGGGATGAACAAAATCCTGAAAGAAAATTAAAAACAAAAAAGAAAACAAGCAGGTGAAAGAAATTTACCATGAATTAAAAATTAAAATAGAAGCAATAAAAAAGGCACAAACTGAGACAAAGCTAGACAGAGAAAATCTGAAAAAAAAAAAGACCTGGAACCACAGATTCAAACATAACCAACAGAATACAAGAAGTGGAAGAGAGAATCTCAGGGGTAAAAGACTCAATAGTGGTAATAGATATATCAACTAAAGAGAACACTAAAACCAAAAAAGTCATAACACAAAATGTCCAGGAAATTTGAGATGCCATGATAAGGCCAAACCTGAGAATACCTGGAATTGAATAAGGTTCAAAGGCATAGAAACTATATTCAACAAAATCATAGAAGAAAACTTTCCCAAACTAAAGAAGGAAATGCCTATAAAGATACAGGAAGCCTACAGAGCACCAAATATACTAGGCCTACAAAAAAGTCTGCTCACCATATAATAATCAAGACACTAAACATGCAGAACAAAGAAAAAATACTAAGAACTGCAAAGGAAAAAGGTCAAATCACCTATAAAGGCAGACCCATCAGAATAACACCCAACTATTCAATGGAAACAAAGAAAGCAAGAAGGTAATGGTCACACATTATACAGACACTGAAAGTTTATGGATGCCTACTTAGACTACTGCACCCAGCAAAACTATCAATCAGTATATATGGAATAAACAAGATATTGCATGACATAACCAGATTTAAATAATACCACCACAAATCCTGCCCTACAAAAAGCCCAAGAAGTAAAGCACCAACCTAAGGAAACTAGAAACACCCAGGTAACCACAGACAAGTGATAAACCTACTGTTTCTACGGTTGAAGGAAAGCTATGAATAGCATAAAAATCAATAAATACTGTATTTGAACCAGAGAAACTTGATGAAAATAAGAATTGATTGCTCATCCACACATATTACAATTCTTTAAGTCGTAAGAAAAACAAGGGGTTGAGGCATGTTTTTGTTTTTGTCTTTACAGAAAACTAGAAATATCTATCTTCAAGAAGTTAAAAGACCTTGGCCATTTAGCTGTCTAAAGCAGAAGGGAGGCTATCCAGAAAAATTTACAGGCAAAGGAATATTGGACATATTGGTACCAGTATACTCTACAGGGTAAAAATCTCATTAAGCTCTGTATGTCTTTATTTGTAAGATAAGTTGAAGTCCCAGTTTAATTATAATTTAAAGGTGGCTGTAGAGTTAGAGTATGGCTCTTTCCTTCTCTAAAGCCAAGTATATTTGTTAAAGGAAAATGCAATATCTCTGTGTCATATCAGAAGAGCCACCTGATATGGGTAAGAAGAATAACTTTAAAAAAGGACTATTCTATTGTTATTAATCCTATGATGAATAATAGTTTATATTAAAAGCTATAAGATTATGTATATATTTTTAAGTATTTGTCATGATATTGATGTTCATATAGAGTACTAAAAAAGTTATTTTAAAAGACTTTATTTAGCTTCCTGTACTTTGTGTTGGGTTTTAGTCTCTTATCAGTTTTCTGCAGTGATCCATGACAATGCCTAATTGCAAACTTGAAGTATTCAAAAGGAAGATGGGACCCCACAACAATGATTTCACATGGACTATGACAAAGCTACTAGGCTGACAAATGCCACCCAAAGATCAGATTTGGACTACATACTGATCAGGACAATTTTGAGGTGGCTAGCTGCGATGAACTACTCTAGCCAGGACTTGAGACAAGCTGTACAGTTTCTGTTATGCAGAGACTGGACAACAAATCATACAGCTACTTATTTCAGGACTTGACATTTAACAAAACTTGTTTTTTCTGGATCCCCTAAAGATGTTGTCACCTCCAGACAGCAGGAAGTAAATTTAAGAACATGGTGCTCACAATCCCTAGAGGTAGTATGGGTGGTTTTGGTCTTTCAATGGACTATGGATGATTGTCATTGCTTAGGGTAAATGGTTAAAAAATGGTTATGGTTAGAAAAAAGCTAAATAAGGGAGACTGGATTCAGGTTTCTTGTTTAAAAAGAAAGAAAGAAAAAGGGAAATATAAATATGATAAGATATTAGGGTAGATTATTGAATCTATTTTAAAAAACAATTACTAATTTTATATATTTTATATTGAATTGGATTTTTGAATGTTGTTTACAAATTGTATATACTGATATAACAATATATGATATAAAGTTACAATTAATTTTGTTACTGTACATATATCTCTATTTTTGTTCAAGGTATTATACCTATACAGTTCATCTAAAAATGTAATACAAATTGCTAGGCCATAAAAATTATTATGACCAACTAATTAGGAGATAAAGAAATGCAAGTTGGTAGTTAGACATTACAATCAAACTTAGTCATATTAGATATGATTTTAAGATCAAACATATATTTTAGATGAATGAGTCTTTTTCAAACACTTCAAAGATCCATAGAATATGGCATTTAAGATATTTTAATAACATAGGTTCTTATTATTTTTATGACAATGAAACATCTGCTCCTGGCAGCACCAATTCACTTCAGATAAGATTATGGATATCAAAGAAACTCCATCATAGAGTTAACCTTCTTTGTGATAAAAGTTAACCAACTGGGCAAGAAACTACTCTTGCCTTGACTTCTGACAATATGATATTCAAAATGAACAAGCAGGAGACACATACATGAAAAGAATTACCAAACTTTGCCAATACAAGATAGAACGGTCTTTGAGAATATCCTGCTTCACAGAGAAGTCTGTCAGACATGCTAGGCCTGTAGGCCAAAGAGGGATACTTCAACAATACAGAAGATATCAGCTATTTCATTTCTTACATTTTTTTTTGAAGTTGCTTGCTTGCCCATGCTGTTTACTTAGTTAAAATTATTTTCTTCTTGGGTCTCTGAGGGAGTTGAAGATGAGACAGTTACAGTTATAGTTTTCTAGTGAGAGGTATGGAAAAGAAATTCTCTAATCAGTTTAAGTGTATAAGTTTAAAAGACATCAATATATAGTTTTTAGTAATGTAAATTAGATACAAACTGAATTAGGTACAATCCTTAGGACTCACCAAAATAGGATAAATAATGGAATATTTTCTTTGGACTTGCCGATTGTTAATGGACTGGACATTAGTCATGTAATTATTGTTTGTATATATTGTATATAATTACTGTACTTATTGTATATGGTTTTTCTTATGTTAATTATAACCTTTTTTATTTTTGGTACAAAATGGAGTATGTGGTGATATATTTAGTAAAATCAGTCTGGATTGTAGAGAACAGATTCACCTACAGTCAAACCAGGAGGGTCACAGAGTGGTAACTCATGCCTTTAATTCCAGCAGAGGAAAGAGGAGTGGTGACCTATGCCTTTAATCCCATAGCTCTAGAGACTGAGATCTTTCTGTGTCTCTGTGAGTTCAAGGCCTAACCACCAAACAGTAGTAGCTCACACCTTTAATCTTAACTCTAGAATATGATACAGAGTTGAACCTGGAAGTGAAACAACTTGGCGAAGTAGGTATTTAAGGAGGTATAGGCAGAGGGTGTGGTATTCTGTAGAATCGATTTCATTAAATGCCAACTAGAATTTATGTTTTAGATATCCAGATCAGATGAGGGAGGATCTTATTGGAGAATAATTTCTTCCTACATTAAAGAAAAATCCCCTTTTATAGTCCACCAAATGCCCCATTAAAGAAAAAGAATGGATGAGAAAAAGAGAGACTATGAATGGAAAAGACTCTGAGAAGAGCAGGGAGCAAGTCCTTCAAACTCCTGGACTTGGGAGACAGAGACAGGAGGATTGCCCCAGACTGGGGCCAGCCTGGGCTACATGACAAGTTCTGGGCCTGTCAGGTCATAACAATAGCCCTACCGCAAAGGACCAAACACAAGAGAAAGAACATGGGCACCACATGACCAAACATAGAGCACAGGACCTGGGTTTCTCCTCCTCTCCTAAAGAGCCAGGCTTGCTTTCAAAGCTCATCTGTTTAACTTCACTAAATGCTCAGCTTTCTCTCTGTCCACCTTTCCATTCCCACACATCTGTTCCCTGGTGCTCAGGACATTCTCCCCCTCTGTGCCTCCAAACCACTGTCCTCAAGATCCATCTGTGTTTACTTACATATTTTTTTTTTTACAAAGAGTATGCATATACAAGTTTAATCATCAATTTCAGTTAATACAATATCATCCAGTCAGAATAAACCACCTCTTGAACATCAGAGGCAAAAAAAAAAAAAAAAGAGAGAGAGAGAAATGTATTTAAGCACTTGAAAAGTTCCAACAATAAAGAATGATGCCCAGAGCTTTCTTTAACATCTTTTAATGGGGGAATTGAGAGTAACTCATCTGAAGCTTAATTTTCTCTTTTCTTGAGTTTGTTTGTTTTAGATAAGGGATTATCTGACACCATCATTTTATTTTGAACTTCACATATGAGTGTTCTTTATGCTCACAAATAGCTCCAACTTAAATGCAACTTTTACAGCACACATTTGATGAGGATCAAGATCGAAATGTTTAACCCTCTTTTCTTTTTTTTTTTTTCCTTTATTTTGTATTTATTAAAAAAAAACACAGTAAAAAGAATTTAAAATGTGGAAGAGTTAACAATAACTAAATAGAGGATAAGAATGATAAGCATGGCTTATCAAGGGTAGACATACAAATAAGATTGCTACACCTATATTTTCTTTGTGTTCATCTTTCCCTCTGAATTTTTTTTTTCCATCCCTGTATATCCTTATTCAAGGTCTCTTCCCCCTCCCAACACATCTGGTCACTTTTTTTTTTTTCCTCTGCAACTCCCCATCCCCTCC